>CAJQUN010001327.1:0-77942 GCA_907163345.1 Haberlea rhodopensis
ATCAAAATACATAACTTCCTTATGTTGGTTTTGTGAAATGCTTTTAATTAAAACCCAACCCCTTTTATACCCCAACCCCACCCTACCTTTACCCTCACTTTCCCCAAATCACTTCCACAAAACCTTTCTCCCCTTATTTTCGAGTTGGAGCATAAAGGTGGAGAGAAACCCTTCCAAAAATCTTGATTTGTGGAGTTTATTGAGATTTGAAGTCCCCAAGAGGTATGGATGCCTCATTGTTGATTTTGTAGTGTTTTATTTGATTTTGATATCGTCAAACGTTACCCGTAACAGGGTAACTATAAAAGCGACTATTGGATACACTACGAATTATTTAGAGGGATGTTGACTGATCGAGAAAGGATTTGTCCTCCTATATAACAGGAGATGTGTTTGGCCCTTGATCAAGTGAGAACTAAAATGCATGGCCATGCTCGAATGAGTCGATATGAAATATCGAGCTTATTCGTTTATTCTAGTTCTACTTGGGATCAAGAAATAAAGATTGGATATACGAGTATGACTATTACATGACTCGTGTTCAATCTAAACACAAAGGACAAAGGGATTAAGCTACATGGTTAATATTATCACAAGTTCTAAAGGTTATGTCGAGTCATTGACATTCTTGTAATTTGGGTAGCATTGATGTGTTGCTAGATACCGCTCAATGCTTGCGACATAAATGAGATTTTATGTCACTGCCACATTACAAGATCCTATCGGGTCGCACAAAAGATTAATCGAGAAGGGAATTAAATTCATTGGATGAATTAATTAATTAAGAGGAGTCTTAATTAAGTGATTAAAAGGTTTTAATTATATCATGGGTTTGGGCCCATAAGACTTTAAGAAAGCCTTGAACCTTAATTAAAAGCCTTATAATATAAATACAAGTTTATGATTAATTGTAAGACATAACTTTATATCATTCAACCTACACACAAAAAGAGGGATTCGGCCGCCTCTCACAAAGCTCTCGCTCCTTGGTAGTCGATGGTGCTAGAGTGAATTCCGGCCATCCTTTCGATTTAGAATCGAGTGTTGCTTCGTGTATTGGTTTAAGAACTTGTCTAGCAACTTGTTCTTAAACTTTCCCTTCACCCGATTTGATCGTGTGGATACCGTTGAGGCAAAACTTGTTAAGTTTTGCTACTGACTCGGAGGAGGCGTTGGACGTGGTGCTGCTCCGTGGAATCTGCTCAAACACGCTACAAGGTGAGATTCTTATTATCCTTTATCCGATATGAAATCCTATGTATAGATCTGCTGGTTAGTAATCCATATAAATTTTATTCCGCTGCGTTGTATGCTCTTGGATTACTTACAGATACATACACAGGTGATGCATCTATGTCGAAGTCATAGCCCAGATGGCAATAGGAGGCCATCATGGCTGACAAATGGATGACGTCCTCAGCAGAACTCCTTTCTTCCGGCTCAAAGCATCTGCTGTCAAATTAGCTTTTCCGGGATGGTACTCAATCTCACAATCATAGTCTTTGAGTAAGTCCATCCACCTCCTCTGCCTCATGTTCAGCTCTGCCTGAGTGAATAAAAACTTGAGGCTCTTGTGATCCGTGTAAATGGTAAAGGAAGTACCATACAAATAATGTCTCCAAATCTTCAAGGCAAAGATGATAGCTGCCAGTTCCAAGTCATGGACTGGGTATCTCATCTCATCGGCTTCAACTGCCTCGATACATAAGCTACCACATGCCTATCCTGCATCAGTACACACCCAAGCCCTGGAGTGATGCATCGGTATACAAAACAAATCTGGAGTTCTCCGTAGGGATCACTAACACTGGCGCCGTCGTCAAACGGTGCTTCAACTCCTGGAAGCTCTCCTCACAAGCTTCTTCTGACCAAAAGAAAGTACTCCTTTCTGGGTCAACTGTGTCAACGGCTTGGCAATCTTCAAAAAAGCCCTCGACGAAGCGCTCGTAAATAACGGCCAAACCAAGGAAGCTCCGAATCTCAGGCACAGAAGTGGGGGCAGCCCACTCCATCACAGCTGCGATCTCTCCTGGATCCACTGATATTCCGCTGCTCGATATGACATGGCCCAGAAATACTACACTGCTCAACCAAAACTCACACTTACTGAGCTTGGCATACAACTGGTGATCTCGGAGAATCTGGAGCACTGTCCTCAAGTGTTTCACGTGCTCTTCCTCGCTCCAGGAATAGATGAGAATTCGTCGATGAACACGATGACGAACTGATCAAGATACGGCTGAAACACTCTGTTCATCAAGCTCATAAAGACCGCTGGAGCATTCGTCACACCGAACGGCATCACTAAGAACTCATAATGTCCATATCGAGTCCGAAATGCTGTCTTCTGCACATCTTCTTCCCTGACTCGAATCTGGTGATACCCGGACCTCAAATCGATCTTGCTATATAATCTGGTACCTTGCAACTGATCAAACAAATCATCAATCCTTGTGAGAGGATAATTGTTCTTTACTGTGGCTTTATTCAGTTGCCGGTAATCGATGCACAACCGCATCGAACCGTCCTTCTTCTTCACAAAGAGAACCGGTGCGCCCCATGGCGATACGCTCGGGCGTATATATCCCTTGTCAAGGAGATCCTGCAATTGTTCCTTCAATTCCCTCAACTCCGTCGGTGCCATCCTGTAAGGTGGCACGAGAGATAGCGGATGTCCCCGGTAACAACTCGATCCCAAACTCAACTTCCCTAGCCGGTGGGAATCCTGGGATCTCTTCTGGGAACACATCAGCAAACTCTGCTACCACTTGTAAATCCTCAACTCTCAATTCCTTATTCTTCCCAGACGTGTCCACGGCATAGATGAGATAGCCCGTGTGGCCACGTTCCAACAGCTGAGTCATCTTGATCGCTGAAATCAACGGAATCTTCGCACGAGAACCGTTGCCATAGAAAGTCCACTGACTACCCAAATCAGGTCTGAACTTCACTGTCTTCTGCCAGCAATCTACCACTGCCTGATATCTGTTCAGAACATCAATGCCCAAGAGGCAGTCGAAGTCCGACATACCCAACACAATCAAGTCTGTCTTCAACTCGTTGCCCCTCAAAATAAATGAGGCAATCTGCCATGAACTGATCAGCAACGACATTTTCTTCCAGTGGGTGTCGAGACAAGGAGAGGGCGTGGGTAGAGAAGACGTGCGCATATGGTGTCTCTCACAAAGCCAACAGATACAAAGAGTGGGAGGCACCTGTATCTATCAATAATAAAAGCAGGGTACGTAAATAAATGACACGTACCGGCATCACCTCCTCTGGGCTGCCTGGGCCTGCTCTCTAGTCAGCGCATACACCGTCCCTGGGGCGTCCCACTGTCTGACCTCCCGATGGTCGAGGCCCAAACTGCTGCCTCGTGTACTGTCCTGTCATCAAACCTCGGGCCTGTTGCCCTGAAACTCTGACTGTCCTCCACGGGTGGGGCAATACCGAGAGATGTGGCCCATCTTGCCACAGCTATAACAGGCAGGGCACTTACTTGAAGAATGTGGCCCTCCACAATTGTCGCACCTCGGCTCTCCCGGCCTATTCCTTGCGTAGACCCTCGGTTGGCGGACCAATTGCTCTTCTTGTTCTCCTGCTTCTGACCAAAGAATTTCTTCCCACCAAACCGTGAAGATGAAGAGGCACCACGAGGTTTAAATGGCTCTCCCCGGAGCCTCAAGCTGTCATTAGTTTGCCTCTGTTGTGGTACTTGTGGTGGCACAGCACTAGGATAAGCTTCCACTCCAATCTCGGCAAGCTCCGCTCTTGTGAGAGCATCATCAAAAGAAGTTGGGTTATTGGTGATAACCCGGTCAAAGAGCTCCGGCCGCAACCCCTTCATAAAATTCCTCATCTTTGCGTGCCCATTGGTGGCAATGTGGGGAACATACCTCAGCAACGAAGAGTACCGCATGGCATAGTCTGACACTGTCATGTTCCCCTGTTTCAAACTTGTAAACTCGTCCTCCTTCGTCTGTCTCGCCGCTGCGGAGAAGTACCGGTTCAGAAATCGGGTCCTGAAGAGTGTCCAATCAATCACAGTACCCAGTGCTCTCAGTTCCATTACAGTGCTCCTCCACCACATTAGAGGTTTCTTTGCCAACTGGAACTCTGCCAGCCTCAGCCAAGCGGTAACAGCACAAGGAGCCGACACAAATATCTGCTCAAGTCTTTCCAGCCACTCCTCAGCTTCCTCTCCTGATTCTGTTCCCTCAAACCGGGGCGGGTGGTAAGACAGAAAACTGAGTCAAGCTAATCTCACCGGGTAGTAATAACTGAGCCACTGGCTCCATGCTACTGCTGGTGGAGGTAGAGGGTTCGCCTGTCCAACGCTAGCGTTCACGCTCCCAACATCGCCAACCTCTTCGTTAAGGTTCCCCGCATTCATAGCAGCCATGCTGTAACACAAAGGTTAACAACAATTCCAAAACAAATATACATGTTATGCCGTTAGATAACAGGAATGATAATAAGCATGTTAGTATAACAGAATATACATCAATATGCACCACATGCATAAACATGCTTCAAATGTAAGCACCTAGCCAATCATGCTAAGGCTACCCTTCACTCGTTCCCGGGTTCTCTAACCACTGCTCTGATACCACTAATGTGAGGACCCTAGTTCCTTAAGTGCGGATTAAAGGCATAATTAGAGCTAATATAAATGATCAGAGTAAATTAATCGTGTTGAGGCTATGAGCCTAAAAGTTACATGCCAAAATGAGGACTATCAATGGATTAATTACATTCCCCATCAAAAGAATGTTATCAATTATAGTTTTACACTACTCCTAGAGTAGACACTATACAAAATAATCCTGTCCTTCATCTACCAAAAGTGCTCTTCAAGCTCACGGTCTCAACCCGTATTAGCCCCCTTCATATCATGCCAAAAGTACCTACAAGGACAACCCCCAAACATGAGCAATGATATCATTCATATACAACACAATATGAATATAAAGCGTAAATGCATAATCATAATAAAACACTTCCTGTTTTTCCCATGCATTTCAAACGCTTCCCGTTTGGTTGTCCCTGTACCATAACTCATGAGTATAATCAATGGATTATTTTTAATGGTCTACACATGTCATGACATAATACCATCTCATCAATATCAAATACCAATCATCAATCCCTAGTCTGTCCATCACAATGTATTTTAATCCCCCTCGCTTATTTACATATAGTCGGCATAGAATAACCTCGCTTCAATGGACATGCGGTACTCCCACCCCTCGCCTCACATTGAGCGGCAAATATCCTTTCCTCGCCCTATATGATAACCACGCTCAAATGTGACATGCGGCGCTCCCACCCCTCGCTTCACATTTAGCGGAACCAAAACAAATAGCGGCAAGCATTAAAATCATCAAGGGATGACCACGACTCATGGGATGTGCACCAATAATCATATGCATCTACAATCATCATGCATAATTCAACATGTATTTGCATCCACAATGCATAATCACATATATACTCGCATCTACAATGCATAAACAATGAGTATATTAGATACATGTACCGTTGGGTGCACGTACGTCCTCTACGTACCTTTCCAAAAAGTAGGTGTGGTAGGACTTCAATTCCTTGGTTGTGTCGCCACCTGGGATGGTTCTACATATTCACACAAATCAATATTAGAACCCAATAATAGTCCGATACCAAAAATCCTACAATAAAATCCAAAAACACCATAATTTATGACTCGCGATTGATCGCGGCAAAGGGCCGATCGATCGCGAGATCGCACTGCCCGAACATGAATTTTTGTTCCTTCGGCGATCGATCGCCACATTTGGCGCGATCGATCGCCACCCTCGCCGATCGATCGCCAAATGCTTCTGGAGCGTACTGCCTCTTCGCGATCGATCGCCAAAAACGGGCGATCGATCGCCGAGCCCTGTATCGCGAAAAATCGCCATTAATGCTCCAAAACTTCATTCCAACCCATTCCAACTCCCCTACCAACAAACCAACAACATCAAATACATAATACCCTTCCATAAGCACTTTAAGCACCTCAAAAATCCAACATTAAACCAAAACCACAACAACCCAACACAAACCCATTTAAACCATTTCCAAAATCAAATAAAACACTACAAATCAACAATGAGGCATCCATACCTCTTGGGGACTTCAAATCTCCCAATAAACTCCACAAATCAAGTTTTTTGGAAGGGTTTCTCTCCACCTTTATGCTCCAACTCGAAAATAAGGGGAAAGGGTTTGTGGGAAGTGATTTGGGGAAAGTGAGGGTAAAGGTAGGGTGGGGTTGGGGTATAAAAGGGGTTGGGTTTTAATTAAAAGCATTTCACAAACCCATGGTGTATAAAACACCCCAACATGATATTTAAAAGACATTTCACCAAAATGCACCAAAATATCAATTAAACTCATGATTTCCAATTAATTGCTAACCATGGCAAATAAATCATGCTAATAACAATTTTTCCCAACATGCACACCATGCACCCTGAAATGCCCTCCCGGGTCACTCTATCATGTGACTAAGCATTTCAATAAGATAAATAATTCCAGCACATAATTAATCACCACCATAATTAACCATATAAATACAATTTAATGCCCAAATTGCAATTAATAATTTCGGGGATATCACATAATCGTTTCACTATGATCACATATCACAAATGCACATAAGCAAAATAGTTGTGTCACACAACACTAACCACTATCATGCATAACTATGTGCTACCCATCCCTATCAGCATGTTCTAGGCCTTCAACAGCCCCAAAGAGCTAACCACTGCTCTGATACCACTAATGTAAGGACCCCAAGCCCTTAACCCTTGATTAGTGTATTAATCATTATGTGTGGCACATGCTTTCAATAAAATCAATCAGGAAACTCAGATGATACTTTACCATTGAATTACAATTACAAAATTTCTTTAATATTCAACATTAAGATCATCTCTACCAACAAATAGACTCATAGAGTTCGCCCATTACCATCCCCATTACGCCACTTTTTACATTGTGGACTTTTATAAAAATTTGGGCAGAGTCTCCCCATAAATAGAGCCATCCCGAAATAAAAGCATATCTAATATAGTTCCCGGCCAGGGAAAACACATACTCAACAGAAAACAGCAACACCAAGTAAATTCCCAGCCAGGGAAGACACCACACATAAGACAACATAAAGTGGGTTTCAACACCCACATAATACACCAATGACTCTCATATCATTAGCAATTCTACCCTTAATTGCATGCAACATAGAATGAAAGAGAGAAAGGCTCATGCCTTTATATACAACCCATATACAAGTATAACCGTGCTCACATGCGAGCATCATGAATATGTATATAACCCTCAGGTGTATATGAGTACCCTGTACGATACCGTGCTCCATCAAGCCCTGGTACCACGATCCTGGGAGTACATCCAATCAACAGCTCGAGCTCATCTCCAAAGCCATCGATGTACCTGTTCACCTGCCCCAAC
Organism: Haberlea rhodopensis; assembly: GCA_907163345.1. NCBI lineage: Eukaryota > Viridiplantae > Streptophyta > Magnoliopsida > Lamiales > Gesneriaceae > Haberlea > Haberlea rhodopensis. The sequence continues at coordinate 7,492 of CAJQUN010001327.1, forward strand.
AGAGACAGCCCCCAACGGGGTGAGCATACCAATACACAAAATCTCATAATCACAATAATGAAATTCATAATTTACAACAAAAGTAAATACTAATGAATTTTAAATGATACTCCCTGGATGGCAACATCCTCATCCGGGATTCCGTGTACTGTCCCTGTTCTCACAATCATCAAACTCATCAAATCTCAAAAATCAGTAAATCAACACATTGATTTAACTCATCGCATGCCTGATTCTCAAATATCAATAATTAATGATTCCAAATTCATTATACATACAAATATAGATATCTCAATATCTAATACTGATTTTCAACTTTGCTACCAATCACAGATAGCTCAAATGCCTAGCATTTATTTTACCAATTCTCCATTATACTTAGACATCTCACATGTCTTATAATGAATACATGATTCCACGATCATTCTCAGGCATCTCAAATGCCCTACAATAGTCATATAAACCCAGTACCCCATATATCTCGTAAAGTTATACCACTCTAGTAACACGCACGCTTGTGGCGGCGATGTCAAGATTGGGTCGTTCCATAACTACATCAACACATATATATAACCATACGTACAACCATCAATGCAATCAAAATATATTATGCATTTCAAAAATGCTCTCATATAAAGTAATGCTCGTACGTCGCACGTACCTTAAATCTCCTTAGTTCGAGCCAGACTTTGTTCGAGTTCCATGCCCCGAGGGACGACGTGCTAACACGATAAATTAATTCACAATTATTTACGAACATGCAACCCATGCTCAAGCACACCCATAATCCTCATACAGAAAATTATTGTCAACACACGACAATTTACCATTTAAAAGACCCGGGGGTAGAGCACATGCAGGGAGGGAAATCGAATGAGACATCTACGAAAATTTCTCAAGAACTCCCCATAAATTTTTGAACCCTCAGAACACAATTCGAACTCAAATAATCACCATAATTCATCTAAAACATGAATTAATCAATCAACAACATGAATAATCGCCCCTCCTGCCAAAACCCCAATTTTCGAACCCTAACCCTCACGCCAACAGCAAGAATTCGAACCATAATGCAACAAATATTTTTGAACTTTAAAGTCTGAAATTTTTGACCCAACAACAGCACAAAAACGCCCCAAAAACACCTGAAGAAAAGCCCCAAAAACGTACCAAAAATCGAGCCCCAAATCGGACCGATTACAGTTTCGAACCCTAGCGCTTTTCTGGCAAATCCGAACGCGATACTCGACGAAACTTCAAATTGTTGGTGTGGGAAGCTGCGCCTCGGAGAGACAAAGCCATCGGTGGGTCGGACGCGTCGGATGGCGGCCGAACGGCGGCGGGCGCACAGCCTGAAGGGGCGGGGGTTGGGGCGACGGGAATTGCAGGTGCGCGGGGAGAGAGAGAGAGGTAAGGTGAGGAAAATGGTTCCAATAATTAAAATCTCGGGTTCAACTGGTATTTATAGCAAAAATATCCCGAAATACTAATAGTCCCACAAATACATCATGATTCATTAAAAATCATCTGTTTCCAAAAATTCTCTCTCTAACTCCAAAACCCCCTACCGGTGCCCACACAAAGCACCCGAGATCCCGAGTCACACTAAAACTCAAACTCATAGGTTTTTCACCGGAATGAGAATACAATATCAACCTCGGGATCCAACGATCCAAACTACTCAAATGGACGAGCCCGAAAGGCCTAACACTGCGATTAAACTCCAAATCGCCACGTAAGAACAACTTTAGGGGTTATTAACACTCCGGGATTAACATCTATAATCTCTGGTCATCACAAATATGGTAGCGATAAGCATACATGAAGAAAAGAACTTGGAAATTTCTGTGAAGCCTTTGGCATGCAGAAAATTCTAGCTCCTTCAACATAAATTAAATTAAAAAACTTGTTTCAGATAAAAGATATAGAAAATATTTTAGGAAAACTAAAAGAGGTTCAAAAGACAAAAGACCCTTTTACACCAAAAAGAAAGAAAAAATCTTATAAAAAATATAATCCTCACACTAATAACACTAGTCAAATTCAATGTTGGAAATGTCTTCGCTTTGGTCATAAAGCTGATACATGCCCTGTAAAATAAAAAAGTAACGAATTATTTCAAGATGATCCAGAATTTAGAGATAAAATATCATCCTTACATATAAATGAAGAAAATCCTAATTCTCCAACCTCAGAATCAGATTCCAGTACAAATACTAATTTTGAATTTTTAAATCAAATATTAGATAACTCCAGTGATAGTGATAATGAAGATCAAGATTCTAGCTTTTGCCCCCTTTCTATTAACGTAATTACAAAAATAAAGATCAACATTAATTTTTATTTGAATTAATAGATAAAATTCATAATCCTGAAGATCGTAGAGAATATTTAGAAAAATTTAAAACTTTAATTCTTAAAGACGAAGTACCTTCTGAAAAAAATGGTGAACCTTTTAGCATTTCAAAATATTGATAAATGTCCTTCATCCACAATAAAGAAAATCAATTCTAACGATCTCCAAAAAGAAATAAATCAATTAAAGCACCAAATTTCAAATATATATTGTAAATTAAAAAGTCTTGATGCAAAAGATTTAGAATTAGATACCAAAATATCTATTCTCAATCAAATCCAAACCTTTGAAACGAAAGAATCTAATAAAAATAAAGAAGAAATTCACGTCTCTCAGAATATTCCTAATCAAGAACAATACATTCAAACAATAGAGAAAATTTCTTTCCAGAAATGGTATTCAATGATTACTTTAGTAATCAATGATTTCAAAATTAACACTATTTATCTTATATATAGTGGTGCTGATCAAAATTGTATTAATGAAGGTCTCATACCTACTAAATATTATGAGAAAACCAAAGAAATGCTTGTTGTACCTAATTTAACACCTTTAAATATCTAATATAAATTATCAAAAGCTTACATTTGTAACAAATGATATTGTTTCAAAACTCCTTTTATTTTAGTTAAAAATTTAAATCAAGAAATAATATTAGGTACTCCTTTTCTTACCTTACTACTAATATTATGGGTAACAAAATCATATCTCATTTTTCTACACCCACAAAAACTAAAGAGATATCTTTACTTCAAGAATCTTCAATTTTTAAACAAATTAATCTAATTAAGACAAAAACGTCACAAATCAATCTCTTAAAAGAAGAAGTCTCGTATTTAAAAATTGAGGAACAACTGCAAAATACTAATATTCAACAAAAAATTAAAATTATAGAAAATGATATTAAAACAAAAATATGTTCTGATTTTTCCAATGCATTTTGGGACAGAAAAACATCACAAGAAATGTACACAAATTACTTAAGTTTTTTGACTTATTGATAAATTTCTATTTTGTGCGAATATTGGTGTATATGACTCCGTAAACCAATTCCATTTGTGGAATTTTAACATTAAGGCATGGGTACATCATTTTTTCTTGGTTGGAAGAAGGTTTTGAGAAATTTTCACAAATTACGAAAGTTTATTTATTTTTTGATAAATATTTATTTTGTCCGAATATTTATGAATACATCATTTTCTTGCTTAGAAGAAGTTTTTGAGCAATTTTCACAGTTACTGACGTTTTTTAATTTTTGATAAATTTTGATTTTGTGCTAATATTCGAGTATATGCCTTCGTAAACTAATTCATTTTGTAGAATTTTAACATCAAGTCTTGAGTACATATTTTCTTTGTTGTAAGAAGATTTTGAGAAATTTACACAAATTACGTAAGTTTTTTTATTTTTTGATAAATTTCCATTTTGTGCAAATATTGGTGTCTATGTCTTCGCAACCAATTCTGTTAGGATCGGTTCGGAGTGTTTAGAGGGGGTGAATGAACACTCATTCTAAAATTTAATCCCTTGTGATTTCTTTCGGATTAGTGAAAGAAATCTGTTTCTTAATCAACTCTTTTATAGAACAGACCACTGAATGTATAAGTGCGGAACGGTCTGATCTTATATTTGTAAGAGTGGCTCGATGGCTTGAATGAAAGAACAAGTGCAGAAAGGCATGAACACAGAAAATGTTTCTGGAAGTTCGAAGGTGGTGTAATCCTTCTACGTCTCCCCTTCTTCCAATTAAGGAAGGTTTATACTAGAAGACTTTGATTTATACAATCCTATTGTAGAAACCCGATTCAGGCTGGATTTACCCCACTACCAGTCTGAAACTCCTAGTCACTCGATCTGTTCAGACACTCTTTGTCTGACAGTTACAATTTGTTTCTCACTTCTGTTTTTCAATACAGACTACACAAGATGCGCACAGTGATCCTAAATGATCAAATATTACAAAGTAATCGTGCTTAAGAATAATTTCAGCTCGAGAGCTTCTGAGCTTGTAAGCTTGTGCTGATTTGCTTTCTTGTGCGTTTTTCGATTGATCAGTCTCTCGTGTCCTTGTATGTCTGTGTGTCTGTGTGTCTGTATTGTTGTTGCATCCTTTTATAGTTGCATGTACCAACGACATTATTTCCCTTAATGTGCAACTCTTGACTCTGCTTATTCTCTGAGTAAGCTACAGTCTTCTTCTTCAGGATACTTGCCGTTCTGGTTCATGCTTTCGACGACTGTCAGGTAAGTTCTTCTTTGTCTTCTTACCTTTTATGGCAATCTTCAGTCTTTGGTCCTTTGTAGCATTAATTACGACATTAAATGCTACAATAAATAGCCGTTAATGATTCGGACTGAAGAGCCAATCTTTATACATCCTTGACTGCTCTGATCTGATAAAGATTGAGATCGATCTGAAGCTTCGATCTAGTCAGTCTGATATCCATCGATCCGGTCTGATATGTGATATGTCTTATCAGCTTGTTCTATTTTGAGCTATCGATCTGGTCAGTCTGATTACCCTCGATCCGGTCTGATATGCTTTGTCATCTTATCAGCTTGATCTGTTTTGGGCGATCGATCTGGTCAGTCTGATTTCTCTCGATCCGGTCTGATATGTTTTGTCATCTTTAAAATCTCATCGATAAGGTTCGGGACTAACAAATTCCCCCTTTTTGATGATGACAAAACCTAGCTTCCAAGTCTTTTTAACCAGTCTGATAAGAACTCTGAAGCGTATACTTTCGGATCGTTTACTTCTTCTTGTTCAAAATAAATGAACAATAATTAAGTTGGATCGATTAAGTCTTTTATTATTAAGCCTTTTAGTTTAGTTCAAAATAAATGAACAAGGACTTAACAAAGAAAGATTTTCTTTATTGATCAACAGTCTTGCATACAGACAGACTGAATATATAAACAATCTATTTTCTTAAAGACTGAGACTGATGCGGCTTGAAGTCTTTTTTCTTTTCCCCCTTTTTGTCAGTAGCAATCTCTTGGAGAAAATCTACAACTTGTGCTAGCCGAGCGCTGATAGCGTCAAGACGAGTATCTTGAGCGCGAAGGGAGTTGGCGACAGATGCTCTGACTTCAGTGGCCAGCTCGATCTGCTCTTTTCTCAGGCTGTTCTTATAAATGGTTTGCTGAGAGAACAAATCGTTCAGTCCTCATTGAAGGCTGCCGATACTGGCTGCCATCTTCTCTTTGAATGAATCAAAGTCCAAAGCTGTAAGCCTCTGACCTTGATGAACTTCTAGAACTCATTGAGAGAGTGACATGCAGTTGTCAGATAGGTGCTGAAGAGTCCTTGCCAGAAATGGAGGTGTATCAGATTGTCGGCTTGGAGAGTGATCTGATGACGACAAAGCATGATCATCTTCTTCAGCAATCGGCACAAGTGAAGATACAGCAGCTTGGTGACTTTCGGACCGGATCAAGGTGACCAGATCCGAAGAAAATTCTTGTAGGAAAGCCATATCTTCATCGGATTGGACTGGAGGAGTGCTGGGTCTGGAAGGCTCCTCAAGTTGTAGAGCTGCAACAACAGTGGATACCACCAGATCCGGATCGACGAACTCTGGTGCGCCAACTGTTGCAAGTTCTGCGGTTGGACTGATGTGAACATGGGAGGCTGACGATCCCAATGGAATAGATGTTGTTGGAGAATCCAACAAAACATTCAGTGGTTCATCTTCTGTAGCAGACGGAGCATTAGGCAATGGCTGCTCCGCTGTCTGATCTGCTACTATGTCTGCAGTCTGATCTGCTTCGCGATCTGCAGTCTGTTCTGCTGCTCGATCTGCAATCTGTTCTGCTGCTCCAGATGGAATAACCTCAATGAAAGGTTCTGCCAGAGTCTTGCTGGCAGAGGGATGATCCGGGCTGGTTGTTGGAGTGGATATGCTGATTTCTGTCGTTGAAATCGGACAGCTAACTAGAGAGCATGAATATCCATCTCTAATTGAGCAATAACAGCCCCATCATCTCTGGCAGTTTGAACATTCGGATCGAAGTTCGCTTTCTTAGCAGTTAAGAGCAGAGACGCCAGTCTGAATCTGTGATTGGCCTTGAATAGCTCTTTGCGCTGCACAGCAATCCGAACATCATCGGTCTCTGTCCCCTTCAGAACTTCTTCTTCCATTTTCTGAAGGCGTTTGAGTTTGCCGAAGAACATCTCAATGTGGTTGATCGTTCTGTATTCGACGTACTCATCAAAAACCACAATGAGCTCCTTCACTTTCTCTTCAACTTCCTCCATAGCAATATCAATTGCTGTCTGTGCTGCAGATTTGGGCTTAGAGGAAAGTGGTTCGGAGAGAATGGTTTTGCCCTTGCCGGTGGAGGGAGGGGACTTGATCCCGGATTGGGTATAGTCTCCCAACTCAGTGATAACAATCCCTTTCACCACGGGAATGGCAGAGGGGACTCGGATGGTTACATTTGGTGCAGTGGTTGAAGTGGTTGAGATTTGGGTTGTAGGTTGGGGTGCAGGGGTGGCTTTTGTTGGAGGCAATATGGGTAAGGCTTTTGGTTTGGTAATCTGGATTCTTGGCTTCTTGGGAAGAGGCTTGGCTGGTGGCGAGGGAGCAGACTGAGTTTCTTCAGAGTCAGTCTGGATGGTTAACTTTCGCTTGACTCGTGGTTTGCGAGCAGCAGCCTGGGTTTCTCCCTCCTCAATCTTGACAGCCACCAGATCGGTAGGAGTAGGTGGAGCACTCTTGGACTTCAGCAGTGCTAGTCCTTTGGAGTTGAGAATCTTGAAGGGACTCAGAGCAGACTGCTTCCCTAGCTCAATGTCCAAAGTTTCTAGGAGCTTGCTGAGAGGAACAACAAAGCAGACGGCCTGTTTGGAGGCGATCACTGTTTCCATCAGAACTCCAAAACGAATCACGGACCAGTTCATCTTCTCTCCGGAAACAATAGCAGCCATGGCCCTGAACTTCTCGGCAGTGACGGCGTCAAAACTCCCAGCTTTGCCCAATAATGGCTTGCCCACAATTTTGCATAGCACCTGGAAATGAAATAGCATTTCCTTCTTTTTGAATGAGGGCTGCATGCGATGTCCAAAAATAGAAATCTTCCCCTGAAGAGCTGTGAGAGAGACTTGAGAAATCTGCCAAACTCAGTCAGTCCGGAGTTGGGTAGACCAAAGGTCTTGGCCAGCGTCATCGGCGAGATTTCAAAAGGTTTGCCCTTGACAGATGTGGAGATGAATGACTTCTGGGATATGGCATTGGCAAACAGTTCACGAATCTCCGACTCGTAAACCACTGTGCCACACTCCAAAAAGTTTCTCAATATAGACGATTCCAAAGCTCGGAAAATGGAAACCATCTCTGAATCTTCAGCCCTGTAAATGTCATTGAACTCAACGGAGAGAGAGTTGTGAGTTATGGTAGCCATTGGAGTAAAATGAAAAAAGTATACGAAAAGTTTTGAGGGAAGATGAGAAGGTTAGAGAGCAGACAGGCGGTAAATGGTAAAAAGTGAATGAAAATGAAATGTTCAGCCCGCTAAATAAGAGAGAGAAGACATGTGTTTGAGCTGGTGTTGAATCCAGAGCATTTGAGCGCAACAGCTTCCAGCGGCAAGATATTCTGCTTCAGCTGTAGATGTGGCAATTGATGTTTGCTTCTTACTGAACTAAGAGATCAATCTTTCACCTAGAAATTGACATGTTCCACTGGTGCTTTTACCATCAATCTTATAGCCAGCGTATTCTGCGTCTGAATATCCGATCAAGCTGAAGTTAGAATCTTTGGAGTACCAAAGACCAACGTTCTGAGATCCTTTCAAGTATTTCAGAATACGCTTAGCAGCAATAAAATGTGATTGCTTTGGTTCTGACTGAAATCTGGCGCACATACAGACTGATAACATAATATCAGGCCGGCTCGCTCTAAGATATAAGAGCGATCCGATTAGTCCTCTATACATAGTTACTTCGACTGCCGTTCCCCCTTCGTCTTTGTCTAACTTGATTGTAGGACTCATTGGAGTGGATGCAGTTGAGCATGTTTCCATTCCGAATCTCTTAAGCAGCTCTTTGGTATACTTGGTTTGGTTGATGAAAATTCCATTGCTGAGCTGTTTGACTTGGAGACCCAAAAAAAATGAGAGTTCTCCCATCATGCTCATCTCAAACTGTCCCTGCATCAACTTGGAAAATTTCTCGCATAATTTGGGGTTAGTTGACCCAAAGATTATGTCATCAACATAAATCCGAACCAACAGGGTATGTTACCCCTTAATAAATTTAAAGAGAGTTTTATCTACTGAGCCGATCTGAAAGTCATGGTTCAATAGAAATTGAGATAGAGTGTCATACCAGGCCCTTTGGTGCTTGTTTCAGACCATATACTGCTTTATTCAGTAGATATACATGATTAGGGAATGAGTGGTTCTGAAATCCAGGAGGTTGCTCAATGTAAACTTCCTCCTGAAGCTTACCATTAAGAAAGGCGTTCTTGATGTCCATCTGATATACCTTAAAGTCTTTAAAGGCAGCATATGCAAGAAAGATTCTGATTGCTTCAAGTCTGGCGACTGGTGCAAAAGATTCATCGAAGTCAATTCCTTCTTCTTGTCGGAATCCTTGTGCCACCAGTCTGGCATTGTTTCTAACCACAGTTCCATCTGCGTCCAGCTTGTTTCTGAAAACCCATCTGGTTCCAATAACAGGCAGATCGCTTGGTCTGGGGGTTAGACTCCAAACTTGATTTTGTTCGAATTGATTAAGCTCTTCTTGCATTGCCTTAATCCAGTTGAAATCAGTCAGAGCTTCATCGATCTTCTTAGGTTCCAGAGTTGAGATGAAAGCAGCATGAGTGAACTCATCCATCATCTGTCCTCTGGTTCTAATCGGTGCAGAGGGACTTCCAATCACTAGATTAGGTGGATGTCTCTTAGTCCATCGATAGCTTTACTCTGGATTGTCTGGTCCAGCCGGATGAGTAGTAGTAGCGGTATGATCAGCATCTGCTTTGATATGAGAGTTTGGATCATCCGGATCGACTCGATCTGAAGAAGCTTCATTGCCTTGATCCGATCTGGCTGGTACTTCAGGTTCTGGTGGGTTGTCTCTTGACCTGTTAGCTACAATCTCATCATCACTGTTAGCTTCGAGATGGATGTTTTCCATCTGATTTTGAATTGATTCTTTGTTACCCTCAACACACAAAGATTCATCAAAAACTACATGAACTGATTCTTCTACAGTTAAGGTTCGATTATTAAAAATTCGATAAGCTTTGCTAGTTGATGAATATCCTAAGAATATTCCATTATCTGACTTAGCTTCAAATGCTGTAAGATGATTCTTACCATTGTTGTGAACGAAGCATTTACAGCCAAATACATGAAGGTGAGAAATAGACGGTCTGTTACCAGTCCATATTTCATATGGAGTGAGATTCAGCTTCTTATTAATCATAGACCGATTTTGAGTGTAGCATGCAGTATTTACAGCTTCTGCCCAGAACTTTTGTGAGATTCCAGAATCAGCAAGCATTGTTCTTGCTGCTTCTTTGAGCGTTATGTTTCTTCGTTCTGCAACTCCATTCTGTTGAGGAGTTCGAGCGGCTGAGAACTCATGCTTAATTCCATGATCTTCTAGAAAGGATTCAAGATTCTGATTTGAAAACTCAGTGCCTTTGTCACTTCGAATCCTGTCTATGCTGGATGATTTCTCGTTCTGAGTGCGTTTCAGCAGCTTGATCAACTTCGAACCGGTCTGATCTTTACTGCTCAAAAATATAGTCCATGTAAAGCGTGAGTAATCATCAATAACAACAAGAGTATATCGCATTCCCCCTAAACTTGTTATTGGTATGGGACCAAACAAGTCCATATGCAATAGTTCTAAACAACGGGAGGAGGATTTGGCATTCTTGTTTTTGAAGGATGATCTGATCTGTTTGCCCATTTGGCAAGCTTCGCAGATCTTATCCTTAGCAAAGTCGATCTTGGGCAGACCGATAACTAAATCATGTTTACACAGGCTAGAAATAGTCTTAAAATTGATATGATTCAAGCGTTTATGCCATAGCCAGTGTTTATTATCATTGTTAGCGATGAAGCAAGTAGGATTATCAGGTTGAGCATAATTCCAGTTAATCTTATATGTATTTCCATTCCTGATTCCTACAAGCATGGTTATACCGTCTGATGATTTAACAGTGCAAGTGTGTTTGTGAAATTCTACAGCATAGCCATTATTACAAAGTTGACTTATACTAATCAGATTATAGCACAGATTTTCAACTAACAGCACATGATAATAATGTTACCATGGACAATCTTACCCTTGCCCACGGTCTTACCCTTCGAATTATCTCCGAAAATGATCTTGGGTCCAGTACATTCTGTGACTTCAGACAGCAGCTCGATGTTTCCAGTCATGTGACGAGAACATCCGCTGTCCAAGTACCAGTCTGATGCAAGTTTCTTCGGTACCTGTCATCAAACATATTTATTGTTGGTACCCAATCCTATTTGGGTCCAGAACGGATTAGCCCCTTGGGAACCCACACCTGTATCAGAGCTGGTCTGTTTCGATGTTGTTTGTGATAATGTGTGCGATATGGAACCCTTTGATTCTCATGAGGTAGTCTATATCTTCGTTGAACTGGTTTTGAATTATAGTAATTGTATTGTCTTCCTTGCCTTCGATCTTGCACCCTTAGATTTGGTCTGAAAGACGCAAAGCTTGCTGGTGCCTTTTCTTTAGCTTGGTTGACATATCCAATTCCTTTTCTCAAACCTTGATTTACGAAAGAGACTCCCGTTTGAATCGTAGGTGCTTCAGTTTCATATACTGTGCTGGATTTAACAAATGTCATTTGTTTGATTTTGTTCTTTACCAGCAACAGTTCAGATTTATCTTTGGTGGATTCTTTGGTGTCAAAGCCTATGCCGGTGAAATCACCAACGTTTCTTTGTACCTCTTGTAATTCTTCCAAAGATGTTCTGGATTTTGTCCATGTCTTGAATATATGAGAAAGCTTAGCATTTTGTGTGCTAATTCTCTGATTTTCTTCATGGAGCTGATCATAGGAGATTTTCAGCTTGTTCAGCTCGATCTGGAGATTGTTGCACTCACCTTGCTCAGAGCAGCTTGGTTTGTTGTGCTCATCCATTTGATCACTGACTTTAGCTTTATTCTTCTCAAATGATTCAGCTAAGATCCTATAATCATTAGCCATGTCTTGCAGTGCGGACATGAGCTCTTCACGTGTAAATTCATTTGAGTCAAAGTCAAATACCTCGTCTGTCTGACTCATCTCTTCATCTGCCATTAGACATTGAATATCTTCTTCGCTTTCGCTGGAAGAATATTAGGAAGCTGTCTGAATCGGAGTCAGTCTGAGCCCACTTGATGTTTCCTTCTTCAGCTACTAGGACCTTTTGGGACTTTCCATGATTTTTGCGGTCTTGTAGTGCTTCTTTTTCCTGTCATTGCGATGCTTCTCCTTCCGTTCTTCTTTCTTCGGTCTGGTGCAATCTGCAATGAAATTGTCCGGTCTTACCACAATTGTAGCAAGCCTGATCATTAACAGCATCGTCCTTTATTGGCTTATAATGATGAGAGGGTTTAAAGTTCCTCTTATTTTTAGACATGAATTTACCAAATTTCTTAATAAATAATGACATAGCATCATTACTTATCTGTTCAATAGATCGATCTGATGTGGAGGCGATCTGGTCTGGAATAGCTGCCAGTGCTTTGTTTGGTTGAGAGATGAATGGCTCTGCTTCACCTCTACTTATCAGTTCGAACTCATATGCTTTAAGATCTGCGAACAGATCATGAAGTTCAACCTTGTTCAGATCTTTGGACTCCCTCATTGCAATGGTCTTAACATCCCATTCTTTAGGCAGGGCTCTCATAACTTTTAGAGCGATCTCTCTGTTTGAGTATTCTTTGCCCAGACCATTCAGTTCATTAATGATGCCAGTGACTCTTTCATCAAACTCGTTTAGAGTTTCTCCACTCTTCATTTTTATGCCCTCAAATCTTTGAAGAGCAACAGTCAGCTTGTTCTCTTTGGTCTGGTCGTTGCCTTCACATAGCTGTGCTATCTTCTCCCAAATTTCTTTGGCAGTAGAGCACATTTTGATTTTGCTGAACATGTTCTTGTCCAATGACTTGAACAAGATGTCTTTGGCAACGTTGTCGAGATTTGCTTTCTTTCTTTCCTCATTCGTCCAGAGGGATCTGTCCTTCTCTACCATTTGTGGTTCACCACCAGTAATGGCGACTGCTGTATTGACTTTCAGAATCTTCATTGGTCCATCAGTGATGACGAACCACATATCGTCATCCTGAGCTGCCAGATGAGCTTGCATTCTGATTCTCCAGTCATCATAGTCTTCCTTTGAGAACATAGGAATTTTGTAAAATGATGCCATCAGCTCAAGTGTCTTTGTGCTGATTAAGATGACCTGCTCTGATACCACTTGTTAGGATCGGTCCGGAGTGTTTAGAGGGGGGGGGGGTGAATGAACACTCCTTCTAAAATTTAATCCCTTGTGATTTCTTTCGGAAGTGAAAGAAATCTGTTTCTTAATCAACTCTTTTATAGAACAGACCACTGAATGTATAAGTGCGGAACGGTCTGATCTTATATTTGTAAGAGCGGCTCGATGGCTTGAATGAAAGAACAAGTGCAGAAAGACAAGAACACAGAAAATGTTTCTGGAAGTTCGAAGGTGGTGTAATCCTTCTACGTCTCCCCTTCTTCCAATTAAGGAAGGTTTATACTAAAAGACTTTGATTTATACAATCCTGTTGTACAAACCCGATTCAGGCTGGATTTACCCCACTACCAGTCTGAAACTCCTAGTCACTCGATCTGTTCAGACACTCTCTGTCTGACAGTTACAATTTGTTTCTCACTTCTGTTTTTCAATACAGACTACACAAGATGCGCACATTGATCCTAAATGATCAAATATTACAAAGTAATCGTGCTTAAGAATAATTTCAGCTCGAGAGCTTCTGAGCTTGTAAGCTTGTGCTGATTTGCTTTCTTGTGCGTTTTTCGATTGATCAGTCTCTCGTGTCCTTGTATGTCTGTGTGTCTGTATTGTTGTTGCATCCTTTTATAGTTGCATGTACCAACGACATTATTTCCCTTAATGTGCAACTCTTGACTCTGCTTATTCTCTGAGTAAGCTACAGTCTTCTTCTTCAGGATACTTGCCGTTCTGGTTCATGCTTTCGGCGACTGTCAGGTAAGTTCTTCTTTGTCTTCTTACCTTTTATGGCAATCTTCAATCTTTGGTCCTTTGTAGCATTAATTATGACATTAAATGCTACAATAAATAGCCGTTAATGATTCGGACTGAAGAGCCAATCTTTATACATCCTTGACTGCTCTGATCTGATAAAGATTGAGATCGATCTGAAGCTTCGATCTAGTCAGTCTGATATCCATCGATCCGGTCTGATATGTGATATGTCTTATCAGCTTGTTCTGTTTTGAGCTATCGATCTGGTCAGTCTGATTACCCTCGATCCGGTCTGATATGCTTTGTCATCTTATCAGCTTGATCTGTTTTGGGCGATCGATCTGGTCAGTCTGATTTCTCTCGATCCGGTCTGATATGTTTTGTCATCTTTAAAATCTCATCGATAAGGTTCGGAACTAACAAATTCAATTTGTTGAATTTTAACATCAAGTCATGATTACATCACTTTCTTAGTTGGAAGAAGGTTTTGAGAAATTTTCACAAATTACGAATGTTTTTTTTATTTTTTGATAAATTTTTATGTCATGCGAATATTCGAGTATGTGTCATGAATACATCATTTTCTTTGTTAGAAGAAGTTTTTGAACAAATTTTACAGTTACGGACCTTTTTTAATTTTTTGATAAATTTCAATTTTGTGCTAATATTCGAGTATATGTCCTCGTAATCTGATTCATTTTGTAGAATTTTAACATTAAGTCAATTTGTGGTATTTTAACATCAAGTCATGAGTACATCATTTTATTGGTTGGATTCGTTTTGAGAATTTTACACAAATTACGAAAGTTTTTTATTTTTTTGATAAATATATATTTCATGCGAATATTCGATTACGTGTTAACGTAAACACATTCAATTTGTGGAATTTTAACATCAAGTCACGAGTGCATCATTTCTTTGTTGTAAGAAGGTTTTTGAGAAATTTTCACCAATTACGTAAGTTTTTTTATGTTTTGATAAATTTTGATTTCCTGCGAATACTCGAGTTTGTGTCATGAATACATAATTTTCTTGGTTAAAAGAAATTTTTGAGCAATTTTCACAGTTACAGATGTTTTTTAGTTTTTTCTTTTAAATTTTGATTTTGTGCGAATATTCGAATATATGTCTTCGTAAACCAATTCAATTTGTAGAATTTTAACATCAAGGCTCGAGTATATATTTTGTTTATTGTAATAAGATTTTGAGAAATTTACACAAATTTACGTAAGTTTTTTTGATTTTTTGATAAATTTCTGTTTTGTGCGAATATTGGTGTATATGACTTCGTAAACAAATTCAATTTGTGGAATTTTAACATCAAGTCATGGTTACATCATTTTCTTGGTTGGAAGAAGGTTTTGAGAAATTTTCACAAATTATGAAAGTTTTTTTATTTTTTGATAAATTTTTATTTCTTGCGAATATTCGAGTATGTGTCATGAATACATCATTTTCTTGACAACAAGTCATGAGTACATCATTCTCTTGGTTGAAAGAAGATTTTAAGAATTTTTCACAAATTATGAAAGTTTTTTTATTTTTTGATAAATATTTATTTCGTGCTAATATTCGAATATGTGTCATGAATACATCATTTTCTTGGTTAGAAGAAGTTTTTGAACAATTTTCACAGTTACGAATGTTTTTTAATTTTTTGATAAATTCGAATTTTGTGCTAATATTCGAGTATATGTTGATGTGAGGTTCATGAAGAGCTTCAAATAGATTTAGTAGGCTTTTATTTAAGTTATTATCATGCTTTCAAATTATTGTTAGATGGGCTAAGGAAAATGTTGTATTGAGCTTGTTATGAGCCCATTAGGTCATGGAAAGTCAATGAGTCCTATAACACCTTGTATTCAATCATTTTAATGGAGGTATCCAACAACATTCATCCGAAGAAACGTGGCTTTTTGCCTTGTGGAGAGTTTTCTCTCATGGATCCAAGGGATCCATTTCTTGGAACTTATTAACGAGTATTCTTTGTCGTGTTCGTCATTTGATACCGAGGTTCCTAATTTTCTAAGTAGTGGGTCGAGGTGCGTCAAGTTGATACCGAGGTTCCTATTTTTCTAAGTAGTGGGTCAAGGTGCATGTTGAAACCTTTGTTTATTGCTTCGTATTAAGCGATGGGTCGATGTGCGATTTTACATACCAAGGTCCTTGTCTCAATTGTACACAACGGGTCGATGTTCGAATCACATACCAAGGTTCTTGCTTGGATAAGCAACGGATAGGCGTTCATTTTGTTAGTTGAGTCGTTTTGTTCTTTGTGTTGGGTCAATAAATCGTTTTTATTTGTCATTCCGCATCTTTTGCTTGATTTTTAAGTCCTTGGAAAAACAAGAGTTCGAAATACTATCCTCGTGTGTCATTGAATCTCGAGGGTCGTATAAACATGTCTTCATAAACTAATTCATTTTGTAGAATTTTTACATCAAGTCTTGAGTATATATTTACTTTGTTGTAAGAAGATTTTGAGAAACTTACACAAATTAGATAAGTTTTTTGATTCTTTGATAAATTTCTATTTTGTGCGAATATTGGTGTATATGTCTTCGTTAACCAATTCAGTTTGTGGTATTAACATCAAGTCATGAGTACATCATTTTATTGGTTGGATTCGTTTTGAGAAATTTTCACAAATTACGAAAGTTTTTTTTTTTTTTTTGCTAAATATCAATTTCGTGCGAATATTCAAAATTTGTGTCATGAAAACATTATTTTCTTGGTTAGAAACAGTTTTTGAGCAATTTTCACAGTTAGTCTTGATTACATATTTTCTTTGTTGTAAGAAGATTTTGAGAAATTTACACAAATTACGTAAGTTTTTTGATTTTTGATAAATTTATATTTTGTGCGAATATTGGTGTATATGTCTTCGTAAACCAATTGAATTTGTGGAATTTTAACATCAAGTCATGGGTACATCATTTTCTTGGTTGGAAGAAGTTTTTAAGCAATTTTAACAGTTACGGACGGTTTTTAATTTTTTGATAAATTTCGATTTTGTTGGAATATTTGAGTATTTTTCTTCGTAAACAAAATAATTTTGTAGAATTTTAACATCAAGTATTGAGTATATATTTTCTTTGTTGTATGAATATTTTGAGAATTTTACACAAATTACGTAAGTTTTTTTATTTTTTGATAATTTTCTATTTTGTGCGATTATTCGAGTATATGTTTTCGTAAACCAGTTCAATTTATGAAATTTTAATATCAAGTCTTGACTACATCATTTTCTTGGTTTCGTAAACAAATTCATAACATCAAGTCTTGAGTACATATTTTTTTGTTGTAAGAAGATTTTGAGAAATTTACCCAAATTACGTAAGTTTTTTTATTTTTTGATAATTTCGTTTTCGTGCGAATATTCGAGTATGTGTTAACCTAAACCAATTCAATTTGTAGAATTCTAACGTCAAGTCATGAGTGCATAATTTTCTTTGTCGGAAGAAGGTTTTTGAGAAATTTTTAAAATTACGTAAGTTTTTTTTATTTTTTGATAAATTTTTATTTCGTGCAAATATTCGAGTTTGTGTCATGAATACATCATTTTCTTGGTTAGAAGTAGTTTTTGAGCAATTTTCCCAGTTACGTACGTTTGTTAATTTTTTTGATAAATTGTGCGAATATTTGAGTATATAACTTCGTAACAAATTCATTTTGTAGAATTTTAACATTAAGTTTTGACTACATATTTTATTTGTTGTAATAAGATTTTGAGAAATTTACTCAAATTACGTAAGTTTTTTGATTTTTGATAAATTTCGCTTTTGTGCCAATATTCGAGTATATTTTTTCTTAAACCAATTCAATTTTTGAAATTTTAACATCAAGTCACTAATACAACATTTAATTGGTTGGAAGAAGGTTTTGAGAAATTTTCACAAATTACGAAAGATTTTTTTTATTTTTTGATAAATTTCGATTCGTGTTAATATTCGAGTATGTTAACGTAAACAAATTAAATTGGTGAAATTTTAACAACAAGTCATGAGTACGTCATTTTCTTTTTTGGAAGATGGTTTTTGAGAAATTTTCACAAATTAGTAAGTTTTTTTATTTTTTTGATAAATTTTGATTTCCTTCGAATATTAGAGTTTGTGTCATGAATACATAATTTCTTGGTTTGAAAAAGTTTTTGAGCAATTTTCACAATTACGGACGTTTTTGTTTTTTTATAAATTTTGATTTTGTACTAATATTCGATTATATGTCTTTGTAAACCAATTCATTTTGTGGAATTTTAACATAAGTATTGAGTACATATTTTATTCGTCGAGAGAATATTTTGAGAAATTTACACATATTACGTATTTTTTTTGATTTTTTGATAAATTTCGATTTTGTGTGAATATTCGAGTATATGTCTTTGTAAAACAATTCAACTTGGTTGGAAAGAAGGTTTTGAGAGATTTTCACAAATTACGTAAGTTTTTTTTTTATTTTTTGATAAAATTGATTTCGTATGAATAATTGAGTATGTGTCATGAATACAACATTTTCTTTGCTGAAAGAAGTTTTTGAGCAATTTTAACAGTTGCGGATGATTTTTAATTTTTGATAATTTTTGATTTTGTGGGAATATTCGAGTATTTGTCTTCGTAAACAAAATCATTTGTAGAATTTTAACATCAAGTATTGTGTACATATTTTCTTTGTTGTATGAATATTTTGAGAAATATACACAAATTACATAAGTTTTTTGGTTTTTTGATAAATTTCTATTTTGTGCGAATATTCAAGTATATGATTTCGTAAATCAATTCAATTTATGGAATTCTAACATAAAGTAAAGACTACATCATTTTCTTGGTTTCGTAAACAAATTCAGTTTCTAGAATTTAACATCAAGTCTTGAGTACATATTTTCTTCGTTGTAAGAAGATTTTGAGAAATTTACACAAATTGTGTAAGTATTTTTATTTTTTGAAAAATTTCGATTTTTTTACGAATATTCGAGTATGTGTTTTCGTAAATCAATTCAATTTGTGGTATTTTAACATCAAGTCATGAGTACATCATTTTATTGGTTGGATTCGTTTTGAGAAATTTTCACCAAATACGAAAGTTTTTTTATTTTTTGATAAATATCAATTTCGTGCGAATATTCGATTATGTGTTAAAGTAAACACATTCAATTTAAGCAATTTTAACATCAAATCATGAGTGCATCATTTTCTTTGTTGTAAGAAGGTTTTTGAGAAATTTCACCAATTACGTAAGTTTTTTTTATGTTTTGATAAATTTTTATTTTGTGCGAATATTTGATTTTGTGTCATGAATATATAATTTTCTTGGTTAGAAGAAGTTTTTGAGCAATTTTCACAGTTACATATGTTTGTTTTTTGATAAATTTTGATTTTGTGCTAATATTCAAGTATATGTCTTTGTAAACCAATTCATTTTGTAGAATTTTAACATCAAGTCTTGAGTACACATTTTCTTTGTCGTTTTGTTCTTTGTGTTGGGTCAATAAATCGTTTTTATTTGTCAATTCCGCGTCTTTTTCTTGATTTTTAAGTCCTTAGCAAAAAAAGAGTTTGAAATACTATCCTCGTGTGTCATTGAATCTCGAGGGTCGTATCAATATGTCTTCGTATACTAATTCATTTTGTAGAATTTTAACATCAAGTCTTGAGTACATATTTTCTTTGTTGTAAGAAGATTTTCAGAAACTTACACAGATTTTCGTCAGTTTTTTGATTTTTTGATAAATTTCTATTTTGTGCGAATATTGGTATATATGTCTTTGTAAACCAATTCAATTTGTGGAATTTTAACATCAAGTCATTAGTACATCATTTTCTTGGTTGGAGAGGGTTTTGGGAAATTTTCACAAATTACGATTTTTTTTTTGATAAATTTTTATTTTATTGCGAATATTCGAGTATGCTGTAACGTAAACCAATTCAATTTGTGGAATTTTAACATCAAGTCATGACTTCATCATTTTCTTTGTTGGAAGAAGGTTTTTGAGAAATTTTCACAAATTACGTAAGCTTTTTTTATTTTTTGATAAATTTTGATGTCGTGCGAATATTCGAGTTTCCGTCATGAACACATCATTTTCTTTGTTAGAAGAAGTTTTTGAGCAATTTTCAAAGTTGCAGACATTTTTTAACTTTTTGATAAATTTCGATTTTGTGCGAATATTCCAATATGTGTCTTCGTAAACCAATTCAAATTGTGGAATTTTAACATCTAAACATGTGTACATCATTTTCTTGGTTGGAGAAGGTTTTTGTGAAATTTTCACAAATTACATAAGTTTTTTGATTTTTTTGATAAAATTCTATTTTGTGTGAATATTGGTGTATATGTCTTCGTAAACCCATAAAATTTGTGAAATTTTAACATCAAGTCTGATATGACCCGTGTGACGCCATTAACGATATGGAATGAATCGTGCTAAGGACCACAACAATCTCAATTTACACGTTGTAACCATGATATGACCCTTGTGACACCATTAACAATGAGATGGAATGAATCGTGCTAAGGACCACAAAAATCACGATTTACACGTTGTAACCCAAGAAAGTTTTAAAATCAGATTGAAAATTACAAGGCTCGAATGATATAAATTTTGTTACTTTAATCCTCGACCCCGTTGTTTAACGAAGCAAGAACCTCGGTATGATGATAAGCACCTCGACCCAATATCTATAAAGAGATATGAACCTCAGTATCTGATTGTGAACGCCACAAGGAATGAAAACCTTGATAAGTTCAGAAATTTGATCTTTGAAGATCAAATTTTCGAGTGAAAATTTCAAGAGGTATGAAAAACTTGATTTTTGGAATCAAAATGATTAATTCCCCTCAAAAGACTACTATGGGTGCTTATATATAACCTTGACACCTTTAATTTGACCTAATGGGCTCAAAACAAGCTAGCATGCCACTTTTATGAAGCCAATCAACTTACAACTCGAAAATACATGAAATAAAATAAGTACTAAGCCCACTAAGGCATAAAATACTATTACAATTTGGAACAAATAATAAGAGAAAAGTTTTAAGCAGCCCGAGTACAAAAACTTGAAATAGTTCAATTGATTCACTCTTCTTCTTGAACTTGGAGTAGATTCAGCATTTGAGAATCATTTGTCATAAATTGTCTTGGAGATTAGCAATGAGTTGGCCAACTTTTTAGTCGTGCTCTTGTAATTGGTCCATTTGGAATTAGAGGAATCGTATGTACCTCTCCTTGATTAGCTCATTGTTCATCATACACTCGTAGATCTTCTTCATCCCCCCGTTCATCAAAAGGATTTGTCCTCAAATCAGCACCTGCATCAAATGGAGAAAGATCAGCAACATTAAAAGTAGTGCTTACATTGTACTCGCCTGGAAGATCTAGTTTGTATGCATTGTCATTGATCTTAGCAAGGATCTGAAAAGGACCATCCCCTCGTGGTAGTAACTTAGATCTCGTCTTCGCTGGAAAACGTTCCTTTCTCAAGTGTAACCACACCCAATCGCCTGGTTCAAACACCACCTTCTTACGCCCTTTGTTTGCATGATTCGTATATTGCTGAGTTCGTTTCTTGATATGATGACAAACTTTTTCATGTAATTTCTTAACAAACTCGGCTTTCCTTTTTCAATCAAGATTAGTTTGTTCACTTTCTGGCAGTGGTATCAAATCCATAGGTGTGAGAGGGTTAAAGCCATACACGACCTCGAATGGGGAATATTGAGTAGCAGAATAAACACTCCTGTTATAAGCAAACTCCACATGTGGTATGTACTCCTCCCAATTCTTCAAATTCCTTTGCATTATGGAGCGCAGTAATGTCGACAATGTTCGATTAACCACCTCTGTTTACCCATCTGTCTGGGGGTGACAAGTGGTGGAGAAAAGAAGCTTAGTACCAAGTTTACCCCATAAGGTCTTCCATAAATAACTCAGAAACTTCACATCTCTATCAGAAACAATTGTGTGGGCTCGAAAATACAAATCAGCAACGTTAGATGCATCATTAGTCTTGTGACATGGTATAAAGTGAGCCATTTTACAGAACCTGTCAACAACAACAAAAACAGAATCGTGCCGCCTCCTAGACCTAGGTAGCCCCAAAACAAAATCCATTGACACATCTACCCATGGTTCAACAGGAATAGGCAAGGGTGTGTACAAGCCGTGAGGTAAAGCTCTAGACTTAGCCTTTCCTGCAGGTGATACATCGCTCACACATTCTTTCAACATCTCTCCTCATGTGTGGCCAATAACAATGCTCACTCAGTATGTCTAAGGTTTTTTTGACTCGGAAATGTCCCATAAGCCCTCCCCCATGTGACTCCCTTACCAATAACTCTCTCAATGAACTTTTTGGCGCACACAACCTATTCTCACGAAACAAAAATCCCTCATGCCTATAGAACTTTCCAAATGCTACTTTCTCACATGCTCCAAAAACATTGCCAAAATCAGAATCGTTAGCATATAAATCTTTAATGAATTCAAAACAAAGCAAATTTGCATTCAAAGTAGAGATCAAGGTATACCTTCGAGATAGAGCATCAACTACATCATTCTTGTAGGGTCTTCCTACCTTAATATCATTTAGTACACATAATTGGGACAGAACATGCAATTAAAACCTCTTAAGGGTTCCGGTTGTAGTTTGAGCTAGGGAGATTACAGGCCAAAAATAAAGTTTTCAAAGCTATTTAATTACATTCCCAATAAAGAATGTTAAAGCTATAGATTTACACTACTCCTAGAGTAGAGACTATCAAAATCCTGCATCCTACGTTCATCATGCTCCCTTTAGCTCACTTCCTCAACCCGACCCTAGGCCTTTGGTCCAAAAGTGTACCTACAGGGATAACACATCATGAGCATTCATATATTTACTTAACATTACATAAAAGCATACAATAATGCATAACATCTTAGTTAAGTAAAAGTTATTGGTCGTCCTCCGACCTCCTTGGTTATCCCTGACTCTTATTCATATATTGGGGCGTCTTACCCCATTGTATGGCATCTTACCATATCATAATCATTGCGTGGCATCTTACCACGTGGGCATCTTGCCCAATCATATGGCGTCTTACCATATTATGAACATTGCGTGGCGTCTTACCATGTGGGCATCTTACCCAATCATATGGCGTCTTACCATATCATAAACATTGCGTGGCATCTTACCACGAGGGCATCTTACCCAATCATATATTATGGGTGGTGTCTTACCACATGGGCGTCTTACCCAATCATACACATCGTATGACCTTATCATAAACTTCGTCATTATAGACGTCCTCATAACATCGTTATCATAAACATCATCTTAAGCATCATCATCATAACATCATCATAAGCATCATCATCATAACATCATCTTAAACGTCATCATCGTAAACATCATCTTAAACATCATCATGATATGTAAGGGCATGGTTTACCGTCCGATGCTCGTACGTCTCTTACGTACCTTAATTCCCAAAAGTGGAGAATTTGGAGAGCTTTATCTCCTGGATGTTGTGGGCACCTGGGATGGTTCTACACAACCATACAAATTGATATTAGAAGCTAAACATAGTCCAATATCCAAAAATCCCACAAAAAATATCAAAAATCCACTTTTCTTCAGCTCGCGATCGATCGCCGCCCAGGCGCGATCGATCGCGAGACCACACTGGACGAGGGGCCAAAATCTCCTTCTTGGCGATCGATCGCCACTTTTGGCGCGATCGATCGCCAGGCCCGCCGATCGATCGCCCAAAAGTGGCGATCGATCGCCAAATGCTTCTGGCTGGTACTGGACGCTCGCGATCGATCGCCAAGGACGGGCGATCGATCGCTGAGTGCTGTACATCGAATTTTCGCCATTAATGCTCATTTTTCAAGCTCCTTCACATACCACCCCAAAACCAAACTTCCTCATAACTTCAATAACAACATAACCCACTAAAACCAACATAAACACTTCAAAAAATCATACCCCAACCATAAACAACACATACCCCAAATAAACCCACATAAAACATCAAAACTTAACCCATTTCAACACCAAACATCATAAAACTTGTAGGAATGGTTCCATACCTCTTGTAGGCTCCAAATCCTAGCAAAGATCACACAAATAAGGATTTTGTGGGACTTTTCTCCTCCTCTTTTGGTGAGTTTCGAAAATGGGGTAGGGTTTGGGGTTGGGAAGTGATTTGGGGGTTTTTAATAAAGTGAAAGGTAAAGGGGTTAAAGTGATGGGTAGGGGATTTAAAAAGGGGGGTTTACTTTTTCTTAATTAAAATTGTACCCCAAACTTAACATGATGTATAAAATACCCAACTTGGTATTTTAAAAGCACTTTACAACAATGCTCTAAACTTCATTTAAAATCATATCTTCCTCATATTTGACAATTAACACAATTAATCATGTTAACATCTTAATACCCAACACATAAATCCTATCAACACATGATACATCATATAAACATAATTAATGTCCAAGTTACCATTAATTAATTTCGGGGCATCACATTACTCCCCTACTTACAAGATTTCGTCCTCGAAATCGCATGCACTTACCCAAAAGAAACTAAACATAAATCATACCAGAAAATAGTTCGGGGTAATGCTGCATCATATGCCGCTCCGTCTCCCACGTAGCCTCCTCGACACCCCGACGATCCCACTGAACTTTGACCATTGGTATAACTTTACTTCGTAGTCTGCGATCCTCACGATCCAGAATTCTGACCGGTCGTTCAACGTAGGATACATCTGAGTCTAACTGCACTTCAGTAGGCTGTAAAACATGAGACGGATCTGGCTCATACTTTCTCAACATAGAAACATGGAAGACATCATGAATCCCAGATAAGGACGGCGGTAGAGCCAATCGGTAAGCCAAAGTGCCGATACGCTGTAACACCTCATACGGTCCAACATACCTCGGGGATAACTTCCCCCGCATACCAAATCGAACAACACCCCTGAAGGGTGAGATTTTCAAGAAGACCTTGTCTCCCACTTGAAATTCTAGCGGCCGTCGCCGCTTATTGGCATAGGCTGCTTGCCTATCTTGGGCCGCTTTCATCTTTAAGCGTATCATCCTTTTCCTCCATGTCCTTAATCATATCCGGTCCTCCGACCGCTTTACTCGTCAAGTCCTCCCAATACAGCGGTGACCTACATCGTCGTCCGTAAAGAGCTTCAAAAGGGGCCATTTGAATGCTCGCCTGATAGCTGTTATTGTAGGAGAACTCTACCAGAGGTATAGACTCTTGCCACGGAGTATCAAACTCCAAAACACATGCCCTCAATATATCTTCGAGCGTTTGTATAGTACGCTCCGTTTGGCCATCAGTCTGAGGGTGATAAGCTGTACTTAGTCTCACCTCGGTGCCCAAAGCTGTCTGGAGACCCTCCCAGAAATGAGAAGTAAACCTTGGGTCTCTGTCAGACACGATCGAGACTGGAATCCCATGCAACCTCACTACATCCCGTACATATAATTGGGCCATCTTTAAATACGTGAAAGTCATACTGTAAGGGATGAAATGAGCTACCTTCGTCAGCCTATCTACGATCACCCAGATCGCATCAAATCCAGAGGCCGACCTTGGCAAGTGGGTCACGAAGTCCATAGATATATGCTCCCACTTCCACTTAGGTACCTCCAAGCTCTTCAGCTCGCCACCAGGCCTCTGCCTTTCTGCCTTTACTTGTTGGCAGATCAAACATCTCTTAACGAAGCTGATCACATCACGCTTCATGCGTCTCCACCAGAATTGACCACTTAGGTCCTTATACATCTTTCTTCCACCGGGGTGGATACTGAACCGGCTACTATGAGCCCGTTCTAAAATTCCTTTACGCAATCCTGGCGCATCTGGGACCACCCATCGGTTGCCCAATCTTAAAGAGTCATCTTCAGCCACACTAAACTTTGTTGGCTGGCCTCGAAGTGCTATTGATGACCATCTCTGCACTTCATCATCCGACCTCTGGGCTTTCCTGATTGCCTCAAATACGTCTGGCTCGGCTAATAAGGTCGACACTCGCACCGGCGACGTGTCTACATCGAAATCATAGCCCAGATGGCAATAAGAAATCATCAAAGCTGATAAACACATAACATCCTCAGCGGTGCTCTTCACCTTCCGACTTAAGGCGTCTGCTATCAAATTTGCCTTACCAGGATGGTACTCAATTTCACAGTCATAATCCTTGAGTAAATCCATCCACCTCCTTTGCCTCATATTCAACTCTGCCTGAGTGAACAAGAACTTCAGGCTCTTATGGTCCGTAAAAATGGTAAACGTAGTACCATAAAGGTAATGACGCCAAATCTTCAAGGCGAAAATGATAGCTGCCAGTTCCAGATCATGGACTGGGTACCTGGTCTCATGAGGCTTCAACTGTCTCGAAGCATAGGCTACCACTTGTCTGTCTTGCATCAGTACACAGCCCAAACCTTGCAATGATGCATCCGTGTACAAAGCAAACCTCTTGTCCTCAGACGGAATCACCAACACTGGCGCTGTCGTCAAACGACGCTTCAATTCTTGGAAGCTTTCCTCACAAGCTTCGGACCAGAAGAACGGGACCCCTTTCTGAGTCAGCTGTGTCAATGGCTTGGCGATCTTAGAAAATCCCTCGACAAAACGTCGGTAATAACCTGCTAAGCCAAGAAAACTCCGTATCTCGGGTACAGAAGTGGGTGCTGCCCACTCCATCACAGCTTCAATCTTCCTCGGATCCACAGATATCCCTTGGCTAGATATGACATGGCCTAGGAACACCACGCTGTCTAACCAGAATTCGCACTTGCTAAGCTTAGCATACAACTGATGATTCCTAAGGATCTGAAGTACTGTCCTCAAGTGCCGTACATGATCTTCTTCAGTCCTAGAGTAGATGAGTATGTCGTCAATGAAAACTATGACGAATTGGTCCAAATATGGCTGGAACACCTTGTTCATCAAACTCATGAAAACAGCCGGAGCATTTGTCACCCCAAAAGGCATGACTAGGAATTCATAATGCCCATACCTAGTCCTGAAGGCTGTCTTCTGGACATCCTCTTCTCTTACTCGAATCTGATGGTACCCCGACCTCAGATCGATCTTACTGTAGAGTCTCGTACCGCAACTGATCAAACAAATCATCGATCCTCGGAAGTGGGTACTTATTCTTCACCGTAGCTTTGTTCAGCTGTCTGTAATCGATGCACAAACGCATCGAACCATCTTTCTTCTTCACAAATAACACTGGTGCTCCCCAGGGCGATACGCTAGGGCGTATATAGCCCTTATCAAGGAGTTCTTGCAACTGAATCTTTAATTCCCTTAGCTCTGCTGGTGCCATCCTATAAGGGGCACGAGAAATGGCAGACGTCCCTGGTAATAACTCAATCCCAAACTCGACCTCTCTCGTCGGTGGGAATCCGGGAATCTCCTCCGGAAAGACATCAGGGAACTCCGCCACTACGGGCACATCCTCAACTTTCACTTCTCCTTTCTTTTCTGTAACATCGACGGCATAAATGAGATATCCTGAATGACCTCGTTCCAACAACTGCGCCATCTTGACAGCAGATATCAACGGAATCTTAGAGCGAGAACCATCCCCATAGAACGTCCATGGAACTCCCATATCGGATTTAAACCGTACAGTTCTCTGCCTGCAGTTCACAACTGCCTGATACCTGTTCAGAACATCAATGCCCAGAATGCAATCAAAATCTGACATTCCTAGAACAATCAAATCTGACCTTAGTTCCTTATCCTCAAAATAAATGAGGCCATTGTAGACGATCCGATCAGTAATCATACTTCTTCCAGCGGGGGGTCGAGACTATAAGAGGCGTGGGCGACGGAGAAGTGCATAAGTGGTGCCTTTCCACAAAACTTGTCGACACAAAAGAGTGTGACGCACCTGTGTCGATCAATATAAAAGCAGGGTGCGTAAATAAAAGACACGTACCCGCTATAACCTCCTCCGGAGCCGCTGAAGCCTGCTCCCTTGTCAGTGCATAGACTTGTCCTTGAGGTGGCCCCATGGGCTGACCTCCATGCTGTCTCGGTACAAAGGGTGGTCTGTGCTGTGCTGTCCTATCTGCAGGCCTCCCCGCAGAACCCTGTTGACTTCCCCTGTTGGGACACTGTCTAGCAAAGTGGCCCTTGTCGCCACAAACATAGCACCCTATACAGTCTTTCGCCAGATGTGGTTGCCCACAAAGAGTGCATTGGATCCTCCCGGATCTGTCTCCCTGAGACTGCCCCCTTCCAGATGGGGCATCACCTCTTCGGTTTCCTTTCCACCTATTGTCGGACTTCTTACCACTAAACCTTGATGCTGAGGAGTTCCCCCTTGACTTGAACTGATCATTCCTCGGCTTCAAATTATCCGGAGTGGATTTCTGAGAGGGTGCCGACGGTGGTACAACATCAGGGTATGCACCCACTCCTAGTTCGGCTAGCTCAGCCCTTGAGAGTGCATCATCAAAACAAGTAGGGCCATAAGTGATCACCCTATCGTATAGCTCCGGCCTCAGACCCTTCATGAAATTCCTCATCTTTGCTTGCGTGCTTGTGGCAATGTGAGGCACATATCGGAGCAAGGAGCAAAACTGAAGAGCATAATCCGATACCGACATATTACCTTGCTTGAGGTGAGTGAATTCATCTTCCTTAGCCTGTCGTGCTGCAGCCGAGAAATAACGGTTCAGGAAGCGAGTTCGAAACATTTTCCAGTTAACTTCATGCCCTTGAGCCTCTTGCTCTACCACAGTGGTCTTCCACCACATTAGCGCCTTCTTGGCCAACTGGAACTCTGCTAACCGTATCCACGCTGTCTTCGCACATGGGGCTGCCACAAAGATCTGCTCTATTCTTTCTAACCATTCCTCAGCTCGCTCCCCAGTTTCGGTTCCTTCAAAGGTTGGGGGTCGGTAGGCAAGAAACTGAGTTAGGCTTAGCTCCCCTGGCAACAACTGTTGTTCGGCCGGTTCATCATCAAAAGCTGGCGGGGGTAGGGGATTCGTACGCCCCGCACTAGCATTGACGCTCACTGCGTCACCTACCTCCACGTTTGCTGCCATACTGCAACACAAGGGTTAACAACAAGATCCAAAAGCAGTTCGTATAATACTTTGTTAGATAAACAAAACATGTTAGCATAACATCATATACTTCATATGCAACTTATGCACAAAACATGTTCGAAAGTAGGCACCTAGCTAACTTATTGCTAAGGCTACCCTTCACTCATTCCCGGGTTATCTAACCACTGCTCTGATACCACTAATGTAGGGTCTTCCTACCTTAATATCATTTAGTACACATAATTGGGACAGAACATGCAATTAAAACCTCTTAAGGGTTCCGGTTGTAGTTTGAGCTAGGGAGATTACAGGCCAAAAATAAAGTTTTCAAAGCTATTTAATTACATTCCCAATAAAGAATGTTAAAGCTATAGATTTACACTACTCCTAGAGTAGAGACTATCAAAATCCTGCATCCTACGTTCATCATGCTCCCTTTAGCTCACTTCCTCAACCCGACCCTAGGCCTTTGGTCCAAAAGTGTACCTACAGGGATAACACATCATGAGCATTCATATATTTACTTAACATTACATAAAAGCATACAATAATGCATAACATCTTAGTTAAGTAAAAGTTATTGGTCGTCCTCCGACCTCCTTGGTTATCCCTGACTCTTATTCATATATTGGGGCGTCTTACCCCATTGTATGGCATCTTACCATATCATAATCATTGCGTGGCATCTTACCACGTGGGCATCTTGCCCAATCATATGGCGTCTTACCATATTATGAACATTGCGTGGCGTCTTACCATGTGGGCATCTTACCCAATCATAT
This sequence comes from Haberlea rhodopensis, assembly GCA_907163345.1. Classification (NCBI taxonomy): domain Eukaryota; kingdom Viridiplantae; phylum Streptophyta; class Magnoliopsida; order Lamiales; family Gesneriaceae; genus Haberlea; species Haberlea rhodopensis. The sequence continues at coordinate 36,944 of CAJQUN010001327.1, forward strand.
GGCGTCTTACCATATCATAAACATTGCGTGGCATCTTACCACGAGGGCATCTTACCCAATCATATATTATGGGTGGTGTCTTACCACATGGGCGTCTTACCCAATCATACACATCGTATGACCTTATCATAAACTTCGTCATTATAGACGTCCTCATAACATCGTTATCATAAACATCATCTTAAGCATCATCATCATAACATCATCATAAGCATCATCATCATAACATCATCTTAAACGTCATCATCGTAAACATCATCTTAAACATCATCATGATATGTAAGGGCATGGTTTACCGTCCGATGCTCGTACGTCTCTTACGTACCTTAATTCCCAAAAGTGGAGAATTTGGAGAGCTTTATCTCCTGGATGTTGTGGGCACCTGGGATGGTTCTACACAACCATACAAATTGATATTAGAAGCTAAACATAGTCCAATATCCAAAAATCCCACAAAAAATATCAAAAATCCACTTTTCTTCAGCTCGCGATCGATCGCCGCCCAGGCGCGATCGATCGCGAGACCACACTGGACGAGGGGCCAAAATCTCCTTCTTGGCGATCGATCGCCACTTTTGGCGCGATCGATCGCCAGGCCCGCCGATCGATCGCCCAAAAGTGGCGATCGATCGCCAAATGCTTCTGGCTGGTACTGGACGCTCGCGATCGATCGCCAAGGACGGGCGATCGATCGCCGAGTGCTGTACATCGAATTTTCGCCATTAATGCTCATTTTTCAAGCTCCTTCACATACCACCCCAAAACCAAACTTCCTCATAACTTCAATAACAACATAACCCACTAAAACCAACATAAACACTTCAAAAAATCATACCCCAACCATAAACAACACATACCCCAAATAAACCCACATAAAACATCAAAACTTAACCCATTTCAACACCAAACATCATAAAACTTGTAGGAATGGTTCCATACCTCTTGTAGGCTCCAAATCCTAGCAAAGATCACACAAATAAGGATTTTGTGGGACTTTTCTCCTCCTCTTTTGGTGAGTTTCGAAAATGGGGTAGGGTTTGGGGTTGGGAAGTGATTTGGGGGTTTTTAATAAAGTGAAAGGTAAAGGGGTTAAAGTGATGGGTAGGGGATTTAAAAAGGGGGGTTTACTTTTTCTTAATTAAAATTGTACCCCAAACTTAACATGATGTATAAAATACCCAACTTGGTATTTTAAAAGCACTTTACAACAATGCTCTAAACTTCATTTAAAATCATATCTTCCTCATATTTGACAATTAACACAATTAATCATGTTAACATCTTAATACCCAACACATAAATCCTATCAACACATGATACATCATATAAACATAATTAATGTCCAAGTTACCATTAATTAATTTCGGGGCATCACAATTCTCCTTTCCTTGTTTATACTGTATCACATATGGGAATGTTTCCAAAAACTCAACCCACTTCGCATGGCGTTTGTTCAGTTTCCCTTGCAACTTCAAGTACTTCAGTGACTCATGATCAGTGTGGATCACAAATTCCTTCGGCCAAAGATAATGTTGCCATGTCTCCAATGCCCTTACCATGTCTCAGTTAATGGTGCTGGAAGTGTGCTAAAGTTTTTGACAAATCTCCTATAAAAGCTTGCCAAGCCATGAAAACTCCTAACTTCAGACACAGACTTAGGTGTAGGCCAATTCCTAATTGCTTTGACGTTCTCCTCATCCACCTCAACCCCTCTAGCTGACACTACGTAACCTAAGAAAGTGACTTGTTCGGTGCAAAAAAGCATTTCTTTAGTTTCGCATACAATTTTTCTTTCCTCAAAACTTCTAATACATGAGTGACATGCGTTTCATGAATTTCCAAACTAGTGCTATAAATAAGAATGTCATCAAAGTACACCACAATAAATCTACCAATGAATGCACGTAAAACATGATTCATAAGGCCCATAAATGTACTAGGTGAGCGTTAGTTAACCCAAAAGGCATCACTAACCACTCATACAAACCAAGTTTAGTTTTAAAAGCCGTTTTCCACTCATCTCCCTCAGGCATGAGTATCTGATGGTAACCACTTTTCAAATCAATCTTAGAAAACACGCATGCACCATGCAATTCATCAAGCATATCATCTACACGAGGAATAGAGTGGCGATACTTTACAGTGATTTTGTTGATCGCCCTACAATCAATACACATCCTCCAAGTCCCATCCTTTTTTGGTACAAGAAGTACGGGTACAGCACAAGGACTCTGACTTTCTTGAATGTACCCTTTTTCCATGAGTTCCTGAATTTGCCGCTGCAATTCCTTTGTCTCCTCAGGGTTGCTTATGAGCTGGTCGGTTAGGAATTGAAGCTCCTGGAAGGAAGTCAATTTGGTGCTCAATTGCCCTAATTGGTGGCAATCCAGTAGATATCTCCTCTTGAAATATATCATCATATACCTGCAAAATAACATGAAAATAACTAGAAAAAGTATTGTTAGATTCATCAACAGCTAAATAAGCCTCTTTGTACATAAGCACAAACAAAGGCCTCTTTGCTAGTAAAGCCTCGCGAATCTCACATTCTTTTGCAAACAGAATCACTCATTTTTTTTCTTTTCGCTCAACTCTCTCTTTTTTTCTCACTGAGCTCATCTTCTTTTTTCTCACTCTTTTTTCCACACTCCTCTTTCTCTTCACTCACATTTGTTTTTTCATGCTTTTTTTTTTTCAATCTCATTTTCCACCCTCAATTGATCATCATACACCTGTTTTGGTATCAATAGGACTATGGTAACAGTTCTCCCATCCTTTACAAAAGAATAGCAATTATTGAAGCCATCATGTGTCACATTTCTATCATACTGCCAAGGTCTCCCTAATAGTAGGTGTCCCGCCTGCATTGGTACCACATCGCAACGAGCCTCATCTCTGTATTTCCCAATCGAAAATGATATCAACACCTGTTTTGTAACATTTGCTTCCCCACAATCACTCAACCACTGCAACTTCTATGGCCTAGGACGTTTCATTGTACCCCAACTTCTCAATAAGCAATGTACTAGCAACATTCGTACAACTACCCCCGTCAATGATCAAACTGCAAACTTTCTCGTTTATGTGGAAACGAGTATGGAAAATGTTTTCACGCTGCACTTCCTCATCCTCCTTCACTTGCATAGTCAATGCTCTACGAGCCACAAGTAACTCTCCTTCCACAAAATACTCCTTCTCACACTCTGCACCCTCTGATGATGCTTGTGAGTTGTTGTCTTCCTCACTTTGAGAATCTATCTCTCCATCTTCCCGCGGTATCATGACACGTTTATTAGGACACTGAGATGCAATGTGTCCTTGCCCCAAACATCTAAAGCACTTAACGTCTCTATTCTTCTCTTGGGATCCATCCACTGGTTTCTTACCCTTATCAACCATAGCATCCTTCCCTTTTGGTGTTTCAAAATTCTGTTTCCCAAATGATTTATCAAATCCCTTATTCAAACCAGGTTTCCAAGATGTACCTGAAGTTGAGCTAACCTTAGTCACATTACTCCTCCTCTGAATCTGCCTTTCAACTTTTATAGCCATATGTACCCTATCCTCAAGCTCAACGTAGTGTTGTAATTCGACTACGTTAGCTATATCCCGATTCAAACCCTGCAAAAATCTTGCCATTGTCGCCTCTCTATCCTCCTCCACACCTGCTAGTATCATCAAAATTTCCACCTCCGTATGATAATCCTCCACACTCCTTGAACCTTGATTCAGCCCTTTCAATCGCTGAAAAATATCACGGTAATAGTGTGCTGGCACAAATCGAAGTCTCATTGCGGCCTTCAGCTCATCCCATGTGGTAGTAGGTTGCTCTCTATTTCTCCTTCGACTTTGTACCAATTGATCCCACCAAATCAAAGCATAGTCTGTAAACTCTATGACCACTAGCTTTACATTCTTCTCCTCGGAGAACTCATGGCAGTCAAACATTACCTCAACCGTCTTTTCCCATTCCAAGTATATTTCTGGGTTGTTCTTCCCCTGGAAACGTGGAATGTTCACCTTTATATTTCCCAAATCACGATCTATCCTATCCTCACCCCTTCCATTATTTTGCTCATTCCGACCACGTCTACCATGTCTTCTATCACCCCGATTACCATGCCCTCCTCTATCCCTTAGTCCATGGCCTCCATTATCGCCATTTCTTTGATTCACATCATCATGCTTTTCTTCGGACTCCGTCAAGTGATACACCACATTTCTACGCACATTCCGATCTCGTCCTCCTCGTTCACCCCTCAATTCTTTCACTTGTTCATCTTGCTTATCAAGTCTATCGATCATTGCTTGTAAGATCATGCCCATACGCTCAAACTGTTGTTGCATGGCTTGAAGCGTAAAAGCATTATCTTTTTCACCACTACCACTTGACCCATCATTGTTACGAGACATTTTGTGTTACCTGCAAGAAAAAGGGTTAGTATAAAAATAATGGATCTCACAAACACTCCCTCACGTGTTTCACTCACACTCAACTCACAAATGGACTCTCCACTCGTGTTTACTCTCCTTTTGGCTTTTTCGAATGTCCTCACATAGCCTTTTTCCACACAAGATATTATGATTGCATCGAGGATGGTTTTCTTGCTAGGTTGAAGAGGTACTTCGTTTTTTTTTTCTTTTTCTTTTTTTTTTAAAGTGAGGTAACAAAAAAAAAAAAAAACAAAAATCGAGACTTGAACCTCAAATTGATCTTAAAAGAAACTTGGGAACAAACTTTAGAAATAAGAGTTTAATCTAAGACACAAGGATTAAAAGACTTAAATGTAGGACTTGGAAATACAAATGACTCTTTGAGTAGATGGAGTAGCCTTGAATTATGATTTCACTACTTTGGAAGTAGAAGTGGAATACTTGGAAAAAGAATATTGACTCAAAAAGATGACCCTTTTTTTCCTTTCCCGGTTTTTTTTAAGGAAAGTTAAGGGATTAAAGAAACAAGATAAACAGCCCAAAAACAAACGATTTTTTTTTTAAAATTTTCGTTTTTTTTTTTTTGCCTGTCCTGAGCAACAAAAAATATTAAAATGAATAGGAAAACAAATATTCAATGAAACAAGAATCTGATTTTAAAAACCAGGTTCTGATACCAAATGATATGACCCTTGTGACGCCATTAACAACGATATGGAATGGATCGTGCCAAGGACCAAAAAAATCTCGATTTACACGTTGTAACCATGATATGACCCTTGTGACGCCATTAACAACGATATGGAATGAATCGTGCTAAGGACCACAAAAATCACGATTTACACGTAACCCAAGAAGGTTTTAAAATCTGATTGAAAATTACAAGGCTCGAATGATATAAATTTTGTTACCTTAAACCTCGACCCATTGCTTAACGAAGCAAGAACCTCGGTATGATGATAAGCACCTCAACCCAATATCTATAAAGAGATATGAACCTCGGTATCTGATAATAAGCACCTCGACCCAATATCTATAAAGAGATATGAACCTCCGTATATGATTGTGAACGCCACAAGGAATGAAAACCTTGATAAGTTCATAAATTTGATCTTTGAAGATCAAATTTTCGAGTGAAAATTTCAAGAGGTATGAAAAACTTGATTTTTGGAATCAAAATGATTAATTCCCCTCAAAAGACTATTATGGGTGCTTATATATAACATTGGCACCTTTAATTTGACCTAATGCGCTCAAAACAAGCTAACATGCCACTTTTATGAAGCCCATCAACTTACAACTCGAAAATACATAAAATAAAATAAGTACTAAGCCCACTAAGGCATAAAATACTATTACAAATTGGAACAAATAATAAGAGAAAAGTTTTAAGCAGCCCGAGTACACAAACTTGAAATAGTTCAATTGATTTACTCTTCTTCTTGAACTTGGAGTAGATTCAGCATTGGAGAATCATTTGTCATAAATTGTCTTGAATCAGAGTGTTCCTTTGCTATGGTGTGCAGTACGAAGCTTCGCAATGAGTTGGCTAACTTTTTAGCTCGTGCTCTTGTAATTAGTCCATTTGGAATTAGAGGAATCGTATGTACCTCTCCTTGATTAGCTCATTGTTCATCATACACTCGTAGATCTTCATCATCCCCCATTTATCAAAGGGTTTGTCCTCAAATAAGCACCTGCATCAAATGGAGAAAGATCAGCAACATTAAAAGTAGTGCTTACTTTGTACTCACCTGAAAGATCTAGTTTGTATGCATTGTCATTGATCTTAGCAAGGATCTGAAAAGGACCATCCCCTCGTGGTAGTTGAGTGGTCCAAGATTCCTTCCATAGTGGATGGTTGTGGGTGCTTCATTATCACTTCTTTATGTCACATCACTATTGAGAGATGCTCCATTATCTTTTCTTTATTCTTTATGTCTTGTCACCTTTAAAGATGCTCTATTATCTCCATTACTTTTTCATAGTGGTGGTCATTCCCCCATTTTAAAATTCAAACGGGTCTTGTCCATCTGGCATGGAGGCATCAGTCCTTGTAGGGCTAGTTGGGGATGATTGGGTTGGTTCTTCAGAGTCGTCAAAATCATTGATGAGGGCCAGTAATAGTTTCTTAGTTTCCTGCTTACGAGTAGTGGAGAGTAAGCATTTTAATATGTCCGAAACATCTTTGGTTCGAGATGTAGATGGTCCGAAGCATTTTAATATGTACTCATGAGTTGATGTTAAAATTTCACAAATTGAATTGGTTTACGAAGACATATACTCAAATATTCGAACAAAATCGAAATTTATCAAAAAATCAAAAAAGCTTATGAATTTGTGTAAATTTCTCAAAATCTTCTTACAACAAAGAAAATATGTACTCAAGAGTTGATGTTAAAATTCTACAAAATTAATTTGTTTACGAAGACATGTACTCGAATATTCTCATAAAATCAAAATTTATAAAAAAATAAAAAATGCCCGTAACTGTGAAATTGCTCAAAAACTTCTTCCAACCAAAAAAATGATGTATTCATAAAAATACTAGATTATTAGTACAAAATAAAATTTATCAAAAATTCAAAAAAAATACGTAATTTGTGTAAATTTGTCAAAATTTTCTTACAACAAAGAAAATGGGTATTCAAGACTTGATGTTAAAATTCCACGAAATTTATCAAACAACAAAAAAACATCCGTAACTGTGAAAATTGCTCGAAAACTTTTTTCAACCAAGAATATGATGTATTCATGACTACTCGAATATTCGTATGAAATCGAAGTTTAAAAAATAAAAAAAAAAACTTTCGTAATTGTTGAAAATTTTTAAAAAATCTTCTTCCAACCAATAAAATAATGTACTCAATACTTATTGTAAAATTTCACAAATTGAATTGGTTTACGAAGACATATACTTTATTATTCACAAAAAAACGATATTTATGAAAAATTAAAAAATTATCTTTAACTTTGAAAATTGCTCAAAAACTTCTTCCAACAAAGAAAAAATGTATTCAAGTCACAACTATAATATTCACATGAAATCGAAATTTATCAAAAAATAAAAAAAACTTAGGTAATTTGTGAAATTTTTCAAAAACTTCTTCCAGCCAAGAAAATGTACTCATGACTTGACGGTAAAATTGCACAAATTGAATTTATTTACGAAGACATAGACTCTAATATTTCCACAAAATAGAAATTTATCAAAAAGTAAAAAAACTTATGTATTTTGTGTAAATTTACTCAAAATCTACTTTTACAACAAAGAAAATTTGTACCCAAAATGTTAAAATTCTACAAAATCAATTTGTTTTCGAAGGCATATACTCGAATATACGCGTGAAATCAAAATTTATCAAAAAATGAAAAAACTTACGTAATTTTTGTAAAATTCTCTAAATCTTCTTACAACAAAGAAAATATGTATTCAAGACTTGATGTTAAAATTCCACAAAATGAATTGGTTTGCCTTCACATGTACTCGAATTTTCGCAAAAAAACAAACAAAACATCCGTAACTGTGAAAATTCTTCGAAACTCCTTCCAACCAAGCAAATGATGTATTCATGACACATACTCGAATATTCTCACGAAATCGAAGTTTACAAAAAAATATAAAACATACGTAATTGGTGAAAATTTCTCAAAAACCTTCTTCCAACCAAAAGAAAATGATGTACTCATTACTTGATGTTAAAATTTCACAAATTGAATTGGGTTACGAAGACATATACTCAAATATTCCCACAAAATAGAATGATGTGTTCATAAAACATATTCGATTATTCGCACAAAATAAAATTTATCAAAAAATCAAAAAACTTACGTAATTTGTGTAAATTTGTCAAAATCTTCTTACAACAAAGAAAATGTGTATTCAAGACTTAAAATTCCACGAAATTTATCAAAAGACAACAAAAACATCCGTAACTCTGAAAATTGCTCGAAAACTTTTTTCAACCAAGAATATGATGTATTCATGACACATACTCGAATATTCGTACGAAAATAAAAAAAAACTTTCGTAATTGTTGAAGTTTTCAAAAATCTTCTTCCAACCAATAAAATGATGTAGTCGATACATAAATTATTGTAAAATTGCACAAATTGAATTGGTTTACGAAGACATATACTCGATTATTCACCAAAAAATGATATTTATGAAAAATTTAAAAATTATCTTTAACTTTGAAAATTGCTCAAAAACTTCTTCCAACAAAGAAAAAATGTATTCAAGACACAAACTAGAATATTCACATTAAATCGAAATTTATCAAAAAATAAAAAAACTTAGGTAATTTGTGAAAATTTCTCAAAAACTTCTTCCAACCGAGAAAATGATGTATTCATGACTTGACTTTAAATTCCACAAATTGAATTGGTTTACGAAGACATATACTCTAATATTCCCACAAAATAGAAATTTATCAAAAAATCAAAAAACTTATGTATTTTGTGTAAATTTTCTCAAAATCTACTTTTACAACAAAGAAAATATGTACCCAAAATGTTAAAATTCTACAAAATGAATTGATTTACGAAGACATATACTCGAATATTCGCACGAAATCAAAATTTATCAAAAAAATAAAAAAACTTACGTAATTTGTGTAAAATTCTCTAAATCTTCTTACAACAAAAAAAAAATGTATTCAAGCTTGATGTTAAAATCCAAAAAAATGAATTGGTTTGCCTTCACATGTACTCGAATTTTCGCAAAAAAAAAAACATCCTTAACTGTGAAAATTGTTCAAAAACTTCTTCCAACCAAGCAAATGATGAATTCATGATACATACTCGAATATTCGCACGAAATCGAAGTTTACAAAAAAAATTATAAAAACTTACTTAATTGGTGAAAATTTCTCAAAAACCTAATTCCAACCAAGAGAAAATGATGTACTCATTACTTGATGTTAAAATTTCACAAATTGAATTGGGTTACGAAGACATATACTCAAATATTCGGACAAAATCGAAATTTGTCAAAAAAATCAAAAAAATTATGTAATTTGTGCAAATTTCTAAAAATCTTTTTACAGCAAAGAAAATATGTACTTAAGAGTTGATGTTAAAAGAATTGGTTTACAAAGACATGTACTCGAATATTCTGACAAAATCGAAATTTATCAAAAAATAAAAAAACGCCCGTAACTGTGAAATTGCTCAAAAACTTCTTCCAACCAAGAAAATGATGTATTCATAAAACATACTCGATTATTCGCACAAAATAAAATTTATCAAAAAATAAAAAAACTTACGTAATTTGTGTAAATTTGTCAAAATCTTCTTACAACAAAGAAAATGTGTATTCAAGACTTGATGTTAAAATTCCACGAAATTTATCAAAAAAAAACATCCGTAACTGTGAAATTGCTCGAAAACTTTTTCAACCAAGAATATGATGTATTCATGGCACATACTCGAATATTCGTACGAAATCAAAGTTTAAAAAATAATAAAAAAACTTTCGTAATTGTTGAAAAATTTTCAAAAATATTCTTCCAACCAATAAAATGTACTCAATACTTAATGTAAAATTCCACAAATTGAATTGGTTTACGAAGAAATATACTTGAAAATTGCTCAAAAACTTCTTCCAACAAAGAAAATATGTATTCAAGACACAAACTAGAATATTCACATGAAATCAAAATGTATCAAAAAATGAAAAAAACTTACGTAATTTCTGAAAATTTCTCAAAACCTTCTACCAACCAAGAAAATGATGTACTTTCGAGTATATGTCTTGAGTACATCATTTCTTGGTTGGATAAAGTTTGTGAGAAATTTTCACAATACGGACGTTTTATTTTTATTTTCTGATAACTTTCGATTTTGTGCGAATATTCGAGTACGTGTCTTGAGTACATAATTTTCTTTTTAGAGAAGGTTTTGAGAAATTTTCAGAGAATACGTAAGTTTTTTGATTTTTTGATAAATTTCGATTTCGTGCGAATACTCGAGTATATGTCTTGAGTACATCCTTTTCTAGGTTCGAATAAGTATTTGAGAAATTTTAACAATTTCAGTTGTTTTTTTTATTTTTGATAAATTTCGATTTCGTGCAATTATTAGAGTATTTGTCATTAGTACATAATTTTCTTGGTTGGAAGAAGGTTTTGAGAAATTTTCAGAAATTACATAAGTTTTTTGATTTTTTGATAAATTTTGATTTCATGCGAATATTCGAGTATATGTCTTAAGTACATCCTTTTCTAGGTTGGATAAAGTTTGTGCTAAATTTCTCAATTACGAACGTTTTATTATTTTCTAATAAATTTCGATTTCGTGCGAATATTCGAGTATATGTTTCGAGTATATCATTTATATCATTTTCTTGGTTCAAATATGTATTTGAGAATTTTTAACAATTTCAGATATTTTTTGATTTTTTGATAAATTTCTATTTCGGGCAATTTTAAAAGTATGTGTCTTGAGTACATAATTATCTTGGTTGGAAGAAGGTTTTGCGAAATTTTCAAAAATTACGTAAGTTCTTTGAATTTTTGATAATTTTTGATTTCGTGCGAATATTCGAGTATATGTCTTGAGTACATCATTTTCTTGGTTCGTATAAGTATTTGAGAAATTTTAACAATTTCGGATGTTTTTTGATTTTTTGATAAATTTCTATTTCGTGCAATTATAAGAGTATTTGTCATCAGTACATAATTTTCTTGGTTGGAATAAGGTTTTGAGAAATTTTCAGAAATATACCAAGTTTTTTGATTTTTTGATAAATTTCGATTTCTTGCGAATATTCGAGTATCTGTCTTGAGTACATCCTTTTCTAGGTTGGATAAAGTTTGTGCGAAATTTTCTCAATTACGGATGTATTTTATTTTCTGATAAATTTTGATTTCGTGCGAATATTCGAGTATGTGTCTCGAGTACATAATTTCTTGGTTGGAAAGGTGTTGAGAATTTTTCGCAAATTATGTAAGTTTTTAGGTTTTTTGATAAATTTTGATTTATTACGAATATTCGAGTATATGTCTTTAGTACATCCTTTTTTTGGTTTGATAAAGTTTGTGCGAAATTTTCACAATTATAGACGTGTTTTTGATTTTCTAATAGATTTCGATTTCGTGCGAATATTCGAGTATGTATCTTGAGTACATAATTTTCTTTGTTGGAGGAATTTTTTTAGAAATTTTCGGAAATTACATAAATTTTTTTTTTGATAAATTTTGATTTCGAGTATATGTCATGAGTACATCATTTTCTTGGTTGGATAAAGTTTGTGAGAAATTTTCACAATTACGGACGTTTTTTTTTTAATTTTCTGATAAATTTCAATTTCGTGCGAATATTCGAGTACGTGTCTTGAGTACATAATTTTCTTTTTTTGAAGAAGGTTTTGAGAAATTTTCAGAGATTACCTAAGTTTTTTGATTTTTTGATAAATTTCGATTTCGTGCGAATATTCGAGTATCTGTCTTGAGTACATCCTTCTCTAGTTTGGAAAAAGTTTGTGCGAAATTTTCTCAATTACAGATGTTTTTTATTTTCTGATAAATTTTGATTTCGTGCGAATATTCGAGTATGTGTCTCGAGTACGTAATTTCTTGGTTGGAAAGGTGTGAGAAACTTTCGCAAATTATGTAAGTTTTTAGTTTTTTTGATAAATTTCGATTTATTTTGAATATTCGAGTATATGTCTTTAGTACATCCTTTTTTTGGTTTGGTAAAGTTTGTGCGAAATTTTCACAATTATAGACGTGTTTTTGATTTTCTAATAGATTTCGATTTCGTGCGAATATTCGAGTATGTGTCTTGAGTACATAATTTTCTTGGTTGGAAGAATTTTTTTAGAACTTTTTGGAAATTACGAAAGTTTTTTATTGATAAATTTTGATTTCGTGTGAATATTCGAGTATGTCTTGAGTACATCATTTTCTTGGTTGGACAATGTTTGTGAGAAAGTTTCACAATTACGGACCTTTTTTTTTTAATTTTCTGATAAATTTTGATTTCGTGCGAATATTCGAGTACGTGTCTTGAGTACATAATTTTCTTTTTTGGAAGAAGGTTTTGAGAAATTTTCAGAGATTACCTAAGTTTTTTGATTTTTTGATAAATTTCGATTTCGTGCGAATACTCGAGTATATGTCTTGAGTACATCCTTTTCTAGGTTCGAATAAGTATTTGAGAAATTTTAACAATTTCAGTTGTTTTTTTTATTTTTGATAAATTTTGATTTCGTGCAATTATAAGAGTATTTGTCATGAGTACATAATTTTCTTGGTTGGAAGAAGGTTTTGAGAAATTTCAGAAATTACATAAGTTTTTTTATTTTTGATAAATTTCGATTTCGTGCGAATATTCGAGTATCTGTCTTGAGTACATCCTTTTCTAGGTAGGATAAAGTTTGTGCGAAATTTTCTCAATTACGGATGTTTTTTATTTTCTGATAAATTTCGATTTCGTGCCAATATTCGAGTATGTGTCTCGAGTATATAATTTCTTGGTTGGAAAGGTGTTGAGAAATTTTGGCAAATTATGTAAGTTTTTAGTTTTTTTGATAAATTTTGGATTTATTGCGAATATTCGAGTATATGTCTTTAGTAAATCCTTTTTTCGTTTGATAAAGTTTGTGCGAAATTTTCACAATTATAGACGTGTTTTTAATTTTCTAATAGAATTCGATTTCGTGCGAATATTCGAGTATGTGTCTTGAGTACATAATTTTCTTTGTTGGAAGAATTTTTTTAGAAATTTTCGGAAATTTCGTAAGTTTTTTATATTTTTGATAAATTTTGACTTCGAGTATATGTCTTGAGTACATCATTTTCTTGGTTGGATAAAGTTTGTGAGAAATTTTCACAATTACGGACGTTTTTTTTTATTTTCTGATAAATTTCGATTTCGTGCGAATATCAAGTACTTGTCTTGAGCACATAATTTTCTTTTTTGGAAGAAGGTTTTGAGAAATTTTCAGAGATTACGTAAGTTTTTTGATTTTTTGATAAATTTCGATTTCGTGCGAATACTCGAGTATATGTCTTGAGTACATCCTTTTCTAGGTTCGAATAAGTATTTGAAAATTTTTAACAATTTCAGTTGTTTTTTTGATTTTTTATAAATTTCGATTTCGTTCAATTATAAGAGTATTTTTCATGAGTACATAATTTTCTTGGTTGGAAGAAGGTTTGAGAAATTTTCAGAAATTACATAAGTTTTTTGATTTTTTGATAAATTTCGATTTCGTGCGAATACTCGAGTATCTGTCTTGAGTACATCATTTTCTAGGTTGGATAAAGTTTGTGCGAAATTTTCTCAATTACGGATGTTTTTTATATTCTGATAAATTTCGATTTCGTGCGAATATTCGAGTATGTGTCTCGAGTACATAATTTCTTGGTTGGAAAGGTGTTGAGAAATTTTGGCAAATTATGTAAGTTCTTAGTTTTTTTGATAAATATCGATTTATTGCGAATATTCGAGTATATATCTTTAGTACATCCTTTTTTTGGTTTGATAAAGTTTGTGCAAATTTTTCACAATTATAGACTTGTTTTTGATTTTCAAATAGATTTCGATTTCGAGCGAATATTCGAGTACGTGTCTTGAGTACATAATTTTCTTTGTTGGAAGAATTTTTTTAGAAATTTTTGGAAATTACGTAATTTTTTTTATTTTTTTGATAAATTTTTATTTCGTGTGAATATTCGAGTACATGTCTTGAGTACATCATTTTCTTGGTTGGATAAAGTTTGTGAGAAATTTTCACAATTACGGACGTTTTATTTTTATTAATAGATAACTTTCGATTCGTGCGAATATTCGAGTACGTGTCTTGAGTACATAATTTTATTTTTGGAAAAGGTTTTGAGAAATTTTCAGAGAATACGTCAGTTTTTTGATTTTTTGATAAATTTCGATTTCGTGCTAATACTCGAGTATATGTCTTGAGTACATCCTCTTCTAGGTTCGAATAAGTATTTGAGAAATTTTAAAAATTTCAGTTGTTTTTTTTATTTTTGATAAATTTCGATTTCGTGCAATTATAAGAGTATCTGTCATGAGTACATAATTTTCTTCGTTGGAAAAAGGTGTTGAGAAATTTTCAGAAATTACAAAAGTTTTTTGATTGTTTGATAAATTTCGATTTCCTGTGAATATTCGAGTATATTTCTTTAGTACATCCTTTTCTAGGTTGGATAAAGTTTGTGCTAAATTTTCTCAATTACAGACGTTTTTTTATTTTCTTATAAATTTCGATTTCATGCGAATATTCGTGTATATGTTTCGAGTATATCATTTATATCATTTTCTTGGTTCGAATAAGTATTTGAGAATTTTTAACAGTTTCAGATGTTTTTTGATTTTTTGATAAATTTCTAATTCGTGCAATTATAAAAGTATCTGTCTTGAGTACATAATTATCTTGGTTGGAAGAAGGTTTTGCGAAATTTTCAGAAATTACGTAAGTTTTTTGAATTTTTGATAATTTTCTATTTCGTGCGAATATTCGAGTATATGTCTTGAGTACATCATTTTCTTGCTTTGTATAAGTATTTGAGAAATTTTAACAATTTTGATGTTTTTTTTATTTGTTCGTAATTTTCTATTTCGTGCAATTATAAGAGTATTTGTCATGAGTACATAATTTTCTTGGTTGGAAGAAGGTTTTGAGAAATTTTTTGAAATTACACAAGTTTTTTTATTTTTTGATAAATTTCGATTTCGTGCGAATATTCGAGTATCTGTCTTGAGTACATCCTTTTCTAGGTTGGATAAAGTTTGTGCGAAATTTTCTCAATTACGGATGCTTTTTATTTTCTGATAAATTTCGATTTCGTGCAAATATTCGAGTATGTGTCTCGAGTATATAATTTCTTGGTTGGAAAGGTGTTGAGAAATTTTGGCAATTTATGTAAGTTTTTAGTTTTTTTGATAAATTTCGATTTATTGCGAATATTCGAGTATATGTCTTTAGTGTAGCCTTTTTTCGTTTACATAAAGTTTGTGCGAAATTTTCACAATTATAGACGTGTTTTTAATTTTCTAATAGAATTCGATTTCGTGCGAATATTCGAGTATGTGTCTTGAGTACATAATTTTCTTTGTTGGAAGAATTTTTTTAGAAATTTTCGGAAATTACGTAAGTTTTTTATTTTTTTGATAAATTTTGATTTCGAGTATATGTCTTGAGTACATCATTTTCTTGGTTGGATAAAGTTTGTGAGAAATTTTCACAATTACGGACGTTTTTTTTATTTTCTGATAAATTTTGATTTCGTGCGAATATTCAAGTACGTGTCTTGAGTACATAATTTTCTTTTTTGGAAGAAGGTTTTGAGAAATTTTCAGAGATTACGTAAATTTCGATTTCGTGCGAATACTCGAGTATATGTCTTGAGTACATCCTTTTCTAGGTTCGAATAAGTATTTGAAAATTTTTAACAATTTCAGTTGTTTTTTTTATTTTTGATAAATTTCGATTTCGTGCAATTATAAGAGTATTTGTCATGAGTACATAATTTTCTTGGTTGGAAGAAGGTTTGAGAAATTTTCAGAAATTACATAAGTTTTTTGATTTTTTGATAAATTTCGATTTCGTGCGAATACTCGAGTATATGTCTTGAGTACATCCTTTTCTAGGTTCGAATAAGTATTTGAGAAATTTTAACAATTTCTGTTGTTTTTTTTATTTTTGATAAATTTCGATTTCGTGCAATTATAAGAGTATTTGTCATGAGTACATAATTTTCTTTGTTGGAAGAGGGTTTTGAGAAATTTTCAGAAATTACGCAAGTTTTTTGATTTTTTGATAAATTTCGATTTCGTTCCAATATTCGAGTATCTGTCTTGAGTACATTCTTTTCTAGGTTGAATAAAGTTTGTGAGATATTTCCTCAATTACGGATGTTATTTATTTTCTGATAAATTTCTATTTCGTGCGAATATTCAAGTATGTGTCTCGAGTACATAATTTCTTGGTTGGAAAGGTGTTGAGAAAATTTCGCAAATTATGTAAGTTTTTAATTTTTTTGATAAATTTCGATTTATTGCGAATATTCGAGTATATGTCTTTAGTACATCCTTTTTTTGGTTTGATAATGTTTGTGCGAAATTTTCACAATTATAGACGTGTTTTTGATTTTCTTATAGATTTCAATTTCGTGTGAATATTCGAGTATGTGTCTTGAGTACATAATTTTCTTTGTTGGAGGAATTTTTTAGAAATTTCGGAAATTACGTAAGTTTTTTTTTTTTTGATAAATTTTGATTTCGAGTATATGTCTTGAGTACATCATTTTCCTGGTTGGGTAAAGTTTGTGAGAAATTTTCACAATTACAGACGTTTTTTTTTATTTTCTGATAAATTTCGATTTCGTGCGAATATTCGAGTACGTGATTTGAGTACATAATTTTCTTTGTTGGAAGAATTTTTTTAGAAATTTTCGGAAATTACGTAAGTTTTTTATTTTTTTGATAAATTTTGATTTCGAGTATTCGTCTTGAGTACATCATTTTCTTGGTTGGATAAAGTTTGTGAGAAATTTTCAAAATTACGGATGTTTTTTTTTATTTTATGATAAATTTCGATTTCGTGAGAATATTCGAGTACCTGTCTTGATACATAATTTTCTTTTTTGGAAGAAGGTTTTGAGAAATTTTCAGAGATTACGTAAGTCTTTTGATTTTTTGATAGTTTCGATTTCGTGCGAATACTCGAGTATATGTCTTGAGTACATACTTTTGTAGGTTCGAATAAGTATTTGAGAAATTTTAACAATTTCAGTTGTTTTTTTTATTTTTGATAAATTTCGATTTCGTGCAATTATAAGAGTATTTGTCATGAGTACATAATTTTCTTGGTTGGAAGAAGGTTTTGAGAAATTTTTAGAAATTACATAAGTTTTTTGATTTTTTGATAAATTTCGATTTCGTGCGAATATTCGAGTATATGTCTTGAGTACATCCTTTTATAGGAGGTTGGATAAAGTTCGTGCTAAATTTTCTCAATTACGGACGTTTTTTTATTTTCTGATAAATTTCGATTTCGTGCGAATATTCGAGTATATGTTTCGAGTATATCATTTATATCATTTTCTTGGTTTGAATAAGTATTTGAGAATTTTTAACAATTTCAGATGTTTTTTGATTTTTTGATAAATTTCTATTTCGTGCAATTATAAAAGTATGTGTCTTGAGTACATAATTATCTTGGTTGGAAGAAGGTTTTGCGAAATTTTCAGAAATTACGTGAGTTTTTTGAATTTTTGATAATTTTTGATTTCGTGCGAATATTCGAGTATATGTCTTGAGTACATCATTTTCTTGGTTCGTATAAGTATTTGAGAAATTTTAACAATTTCGGATGATTTTTTTGATTTTTTGATAAATTTTTATGTCGTGCAATTATAGGAGTATTTGTCATGAGTACATAATTTTCTTGGTTGGAAGAAGGTTTTGAGAAATTACGCAAGTTTTTTGATTTCTGATAAATTTCGATTTCGTGCGAATATTCGAGAATCTGTCTTGAGTACATCCTTTTCTAGGTTGGATAAAGTTTGTGCGAAATTTTCTCAATTACGGATGTTTTTTATTTTCTGATAAATTTCGATTTCGTGCGAATATTCGAGTATGTGTCTCGAGTACATAATTTCTTGGTTGGAAAGGTGTTGAGAAATATTCGCAAATTATGTAAGTTTTTAGTTTTTTTGATAAATTTCGATTTATTGCGAATATTCGAGTATATGTCTTCAGTACATCCTTTTTTTGGTTTGATAAAGTTTGTGCGAAATTTCACAATTATAGACGTGTTTTTGATTTTCTAATAGATTTCAATTTCGTGCGAATATTTTAGTACGTGTCTTGAGTACATAATTTTCTTTGTTGGAAGAATTTTTTTTGAAATTTTCGGAAATTATGTAAGTTTTTTATTTTTTTTATAAATTTTGATTTCGTGTGAATATTCGAGTATATGTCTTGAGTACATCATTTTCTTGGTTGGATAAAGCTTGTGAGAAATTTTCACAATGACGGACGTTTTTTTTTTATTTTCTGATAAATTTCGATTTCGTGCGAATATTCGAGTACGTGTCTTGAGTACATAATTTTCAATTTTGGAAGAAGGTTTTGAGAAATTTTCAGAGATTACGTAAGTTTTTTGATTTTTTGATAAATTTCGAATTCGTGCGAATACTCGAGTATATGTCTTGAGTACATCCTTTTTCTAGGCTGGATAAAGTTTGTGCTAAATTTTCTCAATTACGGACGTTTTTTTTATTTTCTGATAAATTTCGATTTCGTGCGAATATTCGAGTATATGTTTCGAGTATATCATTTATATCATTTTCTTGGTTCGAATAAGTATTTGAGTTTTTTTCACAATTTCAGATGTTTTTTGATTTATTGATAAATTTTATTTCGTGCAATTATAAAAGTATGTATCTTGAGTACATAATTATCTTGGTTGGAAGAAGGTTTTGAGAAATTTTCAGAAATTACGTGAGTTTTTTGAATTTTTAATAATTTTCGATTTCGTCCGAATATTCGAGTATCTGTCATGAGTACATCCTTTTCAAGGTTGGATAAAGTTTGTGCGAAATTTTCTCAATTACGGATGTTTTTAATTTTCTGATAAATTTCGTTTTCGTGCGAATATTCGAGTATGTGTCTCGAGTACATAATTTCTTGGTTGGAAAGGTGTTCAGAAATTTTGGCAAATTATGTAAGTTTTTAGTTTTTTTGATAAATTTTGATTTATTGCGAATATTCAAGTATATGTCTTTAGTACATCCTTTTTTTGGTTTGATAAAGTTTGTGCGAAATTTTCACAATTATAGACGTGTTTTTTATTTTCTAATAGATTTCGATTACGTGCGAATATTCGAGTATGTGTCTTGAGTACATAATTTTCTTTGTTGGAAGAAGTTTTTTAGAAATTTTCGGAAATTATGTAAGTTTTTTTTTTTTTGATACATTTTTATTTCGAGTATATGTATTGAGTACATCATTTTATTCGTTGGATAAAGTTTGTGAGAAATTTTTAAAATTACTGACGTTTTTTTTTTATTTTCTGATAAATTTCGTTTTCCTGCGAATATTCGAGTACGTGTCTTGAGTACATAATTTTCTTTTTTGGAGAAGTTTTTGAGAAATTTTCAGAGATTACGTAAGTTTTTTGATATTTTGATAGTTTCGATTTCGTGCGAATACTCGAGTATATGTCTTGAGTACATCCTTTTGTAGGTTCGAATAAGTATTTGAGAAATTTTAACAATTTCAGTTGTTTTTTTTATTTTTGATAAATTTTGATTTCGTGCAATTATAAGAGTATTTGTCATGAGTACATAATTTTATTGGTTAGAAGAAGGTTTTGAGAAATTTTTAGAAATTACATAAGTTTTTTGATTTTTTGCTAAATTTCGATTTCGTGCGAATATTCGAGTATATGTCTTGAGTACATCCTTTTCTAGGTTGGATAAAGTTTGTGCTAAATTTTCTCAATTACGGACGTTTTTTTATTTTCTGATAAATTTCCATTTCGTGCGAATATTCGAGTATATGTTTCGAGTATAACATTTATATCATTTTCTTGGTTCGAATAAGTATTTGAGAATTTTTAACAATATCGAATGTTTTTTTTATTTTTTGATAAATTTCTATTTCGTGCAATTATAAGAGTATTTGTCATGAGTACATAATTTTCTTGGTTGGAAGAAGGTTTTGAGAAATTTTCAGAAATTACGCAAGTTTTTTGATTTTTTGATAAATTTCGATTTCGTGCGAATATTCGAGTATCTGTCTTGAGTACATCCTTTTCTAGGTTGGATAAAGTTTGTGCGAAATTTTCTCAATTACGGATGTTTTTATTTTCTGATAAATTTTGATTTCGTGCGAATATTCGAGTATGTGTCTCGAGTACATAATTTCTTGGTTGGAAAGGTGTTGAGAAATTTTCGCAAATTATGTAAGTTTTTAGTTTTTCTGATAAATTTCGATTTATTGCGAATATTCGAGTATATGTCTTTAGTACATCCTTTTTTTGGTTTGATAAAGTTTGTAGCGAAATTTTCACAATTATAGACATGTTTTTGATTTTCTAATAGATTTCGATTTCGTGCGAATATTCGAGTATGTGTATTGAGTACATAATTTTCTTTGTTGGAAGAAGTTTTTTAGAAATTTTCGGAAATTACTTAAGTTTTTTATTTTTTTGATAAATTTTGATTTCGAGTATATGTCTTGAGTACATCATTTTCTTGGTTGGATAAAGTTTGTGAGAAATTTTCACAATTACGGACTTTTTTTTATTTTCTGATAAATTTCAATTTCGTGCGAATATTCGAGTACGTGTCTTGAGTACATAATTTTCTTTTTTGGAAGAAGATTTTGAGAAATTTTCAGAGATTACCTAAGTTTTTTGATTTTTTGATAAATTTGGATTTCGTGCGAATACTCGAGTAAATGTCTTGAGTACATCTTTTTCTAAGTTCGAATAAGTATTTGAGAAATTTTAACAATTTCAGTTGTTTTTTTTTATTTTTGATAAATTTCAATTTCGTGCAATTATAATAGTATTTGTCATGAGTGCATAATTTTCTTGGTTGGAAGAGGTTTTGAGAAATTTTCAGAAATTACATAAGTTTTTTGATTTTTTGATAAATTTCGATTTCGTGCGAATATTCGAGTATATGTCTTGAGTAAATCCTTTTCTAGGTTGGATAAAGTTTGTGCTAAATTTTCTCAATTACGGACGTTTTTTTATTTTCAGATAAATTTCGATTTCGTGCGAATATTCGAGTATATGTTTCGAGTATATCATTTATATCATTTTCTTGGTTCGAATAAGTATTTGAGAATTTTTAACAATTTTAGATGTTTTTTGATTTTTTGATAAATTTCTATTTCGTGCAATTATAAAAGTATGTGTCTTGAGTACATAATTATCTTGGTTGGAAGAAGGTTTTGCGAAATTTTCAGAAATTACGTGAGTTTTTTGAATTTTTGATAATTTTCGATTTCGTGCGAATATTCGAGTATATCTATTGAGTACATCATTTTCTTGGTTAGTATAAATTTGAGAAATTTTAACAATTTCGGATGTTTTTTTGATTTTTTGATAAATTTCTATTTCGTGCAATTATAAGAGTATTTGTCATGAGTACATAATTTTCTTGTTGGAAGAAGGTTTTGAGAAATTTTCAGAAATTAAGCAAATTTTTTGATTTTTTGATAAATTTCGATTTCGTGCGAATATTCGAGTATCTGTCTTGAGTACATCCTTTTCTAGGTTGGATAAAGTTTGTGCGAAATTTTCTCAATTACGGATGTTTTTTATTTTCTGATAAATTTCTATTTCGTGCGAATATTCGAGTATGTGTCTCGAGTACATAATTTCTTGGTTGGAAAGGTGTTGAGAAATTTTCGCAAATTATGTAAGTTTTTAGTTTTTTTGATAAATTTCGATTTATTGCGAATATTCGAGTATATGTCTTTAGTACATCCTTTTTTTGGTTTGATAAAATATGTGCGAAATTTTCACAATTATAGACGTGTTTTTGATTTTCTAATAGATTTCGATTTCGTGTGAATATTCGAGTATGTGTCTTGAGTACATAATTTTCTTTGTTGGAAGAATGTTTTATGTCTTGAGTACATCATTTTCTTGGTTGGATAAAGTTTGTTAGAAATTTTCACAATTACCAACATTTTTTTTTTATCTTCTGATAAATTTTGATTTCGTGCGAATATTCGAGTACGTGTCTCGAGTACATAATTTTCTTTTTTGGAAGAATGTTTTAAGAAATTTTCAGAGATTACGTAAGTTTTTTGATTTTTTGATAAATTTCGATTTCGTGTGAATATTCGAGTATCTGTCTTGAATACATCCTTTTCTATGTTCGAATAATTATTTGAGAAATTCTAACAATTTCAGTTGTTTTTTTTATTTTTGATAAATTTCGATTTCGTGCAATTATAAGAGTATTTGTCATGAGTGCATAATTTTTTGGTTGGAAGAAGGTTTTGAGAAATTTTCAGAAATTACATAAGTTTTTTGATTTTATGATAAATTTCGATTTCTTGGGAATATTCGAGTATATGTCTTGAGTACATCCTTTTCTAGGTTGGATAAAGTTTGTGCTAAATTTTCTTAATTACGGACGATTTTTTATTTTCTGATAAATTTCGATTTCGTGCGAATATTCGAGTATATGTTTCGAGTATATCAATTATATCATTTTCTTGGTTCGAATAAGTATTTGGGAATTTTTAACAATTTCAGATGTTTTTTGATTTTTTGATAAATTTCTATTTCGTGCAATTATAAAAGTATGTGTCTTGAGTACATAATTATCTTGGTTGGAAGAAGGTTTTGCGAAATTTTCAGAGATTACGTAAGTTTTTGGAATTTTGATAATTTTCAATTTCGTGCGAATATTCGAGTATATGTCTTGACTACATCATTTTCTTGGTTCGTCTAAGTATTTGAGAAATTTTAACAATTTCGGATGTTTTTTCGATTTTTTGTTAAATTTCTATTTCGTGCAATAATAAGAGTATTTGTCGTGAGTACATAATTTTCTTTGTTGGAAGAAGGTTTTGAGAAATTTTCAAAAATTAAGCAAGTTTTTTGATGTTTTGATAAATTTCGATTTCGTGAGAATATTCGAATATCTGTTTTGAGTAAATCCTTTTCTAGGTTAGATAAAGTTTGTGCGAAATTTTCTCAATTACGGATATTTTTTATTTTCTGATAAATTTTGATTTCGTGCGAATATTGAGTACGTGTCTCGAGTACATAATTTCTTGGTTGGAAAAGTGTTGAGAAAATTTTGCAAATTATGTAAGTTTTTAGTTTTTTTGATAAATTTTGATTTATTAGGAATATTCGAGTATATGTCTTAAGTACTTCCTTTTTTTGGTTTGATAAAGTTTGTGCGAAATGTTCACAATTATAGACGTGTTTTTGATTTCCTAATAGATTTCGATTTCGTGCGAATAATCGAGTATGTGTCTTGAGTAGATAATTTTCTTTGTTGGAAGATTTTTAGAAATTTTCGGAAATTACGTAAGTTTTTTATTTTTTTGATAAATTTTGATTTCGAGTATATGTCTTGAGTACATCATTTTCTTGGTTGGATAAAGTTTGTGAGAAATTTTCAAAATTACGGACATTTTTTTTATTTTCTGATAAATTTCGATTTCGTGCGAATATTCGAGTAAGTGTCTTGAGTACATAATTTTCTTTTTTGGAAGAAGGTTTTGAGAAATTTTCAGAGATTACGTAATTTTTTTGATTTTTTGATAATTTCGATTTCGTGCGAATACTCGAGTAAATGTCTTGAGTACATCTTTTTCTAGGTTCGAATAAGTATTTGAGAAATTTTAACAATTTCAGTTGTTTTTTTATAAATTTCTATTTTGTGCAATTATAAGAGTATTTGTCATGAGTACATAATTTTCTTTGTTGGAAGAAGGTTTTGAGAAATTTTCAGAAATTAAATAAATTTTTTGATTTTTTGATAAATTTCGATTTCGTGCGAATATTCTAGTATATCACTTGAGTACATCTTTTTCTAGGTTGGATAAAGTTTGTGCTAAATTCTCAATTACGGATGTTTTTTTTATTTTCTGATAAATTTTGATTTCGTGCGAATATTCGAGTATATGTTTCGAGTATATCATTTATATCATTTTCTTGGTTCGAATAAGTATTTGAGAATTTTTAACAGTTTCCGATGTTTTTTTGATTTTTTGATAAATTTCTATTTCGTTCAATTATAAAAGTATGTGTCTTGAGTACATAATTATCTTGGTTGGAAGAAAGTTTTGCGAAATTTTCAAAAATTACGTTAGTCTTTTGAATTTTTGATAATTTTTGATTTCGTGCAAATATTCGAGTATATGTCTTGAGTACATCATTTTCTTGGTTCGTAAAAGTATTTGAGAATTTTTTACAATTTCGGATGTTTTTTCATTTTTTGATAAATTTCTATTTCGTGCAATTATAAGAGTATTTGTCATGAGTACATAATTTTCTTGGTTGGAAGAAGATTTAGAGAAATTTTCAGAAATTACGCAAGTTATTTAATTTTCTGATAAATTTCGATTTCGTACGAATATCCGAGTATGTGTCTCGAGTACATAATTTCTTGGTTGGAAAGGTGTTGAGACATTTTGACAAATTATGTAAGTTTTTAGTTTATTTGATAAATTTCGATTTATTACGAATATTCGAGTATATGTCTTTAGTACATCCTTTTTTTGGTTTGATAAAGTTTGTGCGAAATTTTCACAATTATAGACGTGTTTTTGATTTTCTAATAGATTTCGATTTCGTGCGAATTCTCGAGTATGTGTCTTGAGTACATAATTTTCTTTGTTGGAAGAACTTTTTTAGAAATTTTCGGAAATTACTT
The DNA here is from genome assembly GCA_907163345.1 of Haberlea rhodopensis. Taxonomy (NCBI): domain Eukaryota; kingdom Viridiplantae; phylum Streptophyta; class Magnoliopsida; order Lamiales; family Gesneriaceae; genus Haberlea; species Haberlea rhodopensis. The sequence continues at coordinate 61,768 of CAJQUN010001327.1, forward strand.
AAGTTTTTTATTTTTTTGATAAATTTTTAATTCGAGTATGTCTTGAGTACATCATTTTCTTGGTTGGATAAAGTTTGTGAGAAATTTTCACAATTACGGACGTTTTTTTTTTATTTTCTGATAAATTTCGATTTCGTGCGAATATTCGAGTACGTGTCTTGAGTACATAATTTTCTTTTTTGGAAGAAGGTTTTGAGAAATTTTCAGAGATTACGTAAGTTATTTGATTTTTTGATAAATTTCGATTTCGTGCGAATACTCGAGTATATGTCTTGAGAACATCCTTTTCTAGGTTCGAATAAGTATTTGAGAAATTTTAACAATTTCAGTTTTTTTTTTATTTTTGATAAATTTCTATTTCGTGCAATTATAAGAGTATTTGTCATGAGTACATAATTTTCTTGGTTGGAAGAAAGTTTTGAGAAATTTTCAGAAATTACATAAGTTTTTTGATTTTTTGATAAATTTCGATTTCGTGCGAATATTCGAGTATATATCTTGAGTACATCCTTTTCTAGGTTGGATAAAGTGTGTGCTAAATTTTCTCAATTACGAACATTTTTTTATTTTCTGATAAATTTCGACTTCGTGCGAATATTCGAGTATATGTTTCGAGTATATCATTTATATAATTTTCTTGGTACGAATAAGTATTTTAGAATTTTTAACCATTTCAGATGTTTTTTGATTTTTTCATAAATTTATATTTCTTGCAATTATAAAAGTATGTGTCTCGAGTACATAATTATCTTGGTTGGAAGAAGGTTTTGCGAAATTTTCAGAAATTACGTAAGTTTTTTGAATTTTTGATAATATTTGATTTCGTGCGAATATTCGAGTATATGTCTTGAGTACATCATTTTCTTGGTTCCTAAAAGTATTTGAGAAATTTTAACAATTTCGGATGTTTTTTTGATTTTTTGATAAATTTCTATTTCGTGCAATTATAAGAGTATTTGTCATGAGTACATAATTTTCTTGGTTGGAAGAAGCTTTTGAGAAATTTTCAGAAATTACGCAAGTTTTTTGATTTTTTGATAAATTTTGATTTCGTGCGATTATTCGAGTATCTATCTTGAGTACATCCCTTTCTAGGTTGGATAAAGTTTGTGCGAAATTTTCTCAATTACGGATGTTTTTTATTTTCTGATAAATTTCGATTTCGTGCGAATATTCGAATATGTGTCTCGAGTACATAATTTCTTGGTTGGAAAGGTGTTGAGAAATTTTCGCAAATTAAGTAAGTTTTTAGTTTTTTTGATAAATTTTGATTTATTGCGAATATTCGAGTATATGTCTTTAGTACATCCTTTTTTGGGTTTGATAAAGTTTGTGCGAAATTTTCACAATTATAGACGTGTTTTTGATTTTCTAATAGATTTCGGTTTCGTGCGAATATTCGAGTATGTGTCTTGAGTACATAATTTTCTTTGTTGGAGGAATTTTTTTAGAAATTTTTGTAAATTACGTAAGTTTTTTATTTTTTTGATAAATTTTGATTTCGAGTATATGTCTTGAGTACATAATTTTCTTGGTTGGATAAAGTTTGTGAGAAATTTTCACAATTACGGACGTTTTTTTTTTATTTTCTGATAAATTTCGATTTCGTGCGAATATTCGAGTACGTGTTTTGCGTACATAATTTTCTTTTTTGGAAGAAGGTTTTGAGAAATCTTCAGAAATTACGTAAGTTTTTTGATTTTTTGATAAATTTCGATTTCGTGCGAATACTCGATTACATCCTTTTCTAGGTTCGCATAAGTATTTTAGAAATTTTAACAATTTCAGTTGTTTTTTTGATTTTTGATAAATTTCGATTTCGTGCAATTATAAGAGTATTTGTCATGAGTACATAATTTTCTTGGTTGGAAGAAGGTTTTGAGAAATTTTCAGAAATTACATAAGTTTTTGATTTTTTGATAAATTTCGATTTCGTGCGAATATTCGAGTATTATGTCTTGAGTACATCATTTTCTACGTTGGATAAAGTTTGTGCTAAATTTTCTCAACTTACGGACGTTTTTTTTATTTTCTGATAAATTTCGATTACGTGCGAATATTCGAGTATATGTTTCGAGTATATCATTTATATCATTTTCTTGGTTCGAATAAGTATTTGAGAATTTTTAACAATTTCAGATGTTTTTTTATTTTTGATAAATTTCTATTTCGTGCAATTATAAAAGTATGTGTCTTGAGTACATAATTATCCTGGTTGGAAGAAGGTTTTGCGAAATTTTCAGAAATTACGTAAGTTGTTTGAAATTTTGATAATTTTCGATTTCGTGCGAATATTCGAGTATATGTCTTGAGTACATCATTTTCTTGGTTCGTAAAAGTATTTGAGAAATTTTAACAATTTTGGTTGTTTTTTTGATTTTTTTATAAATTTCTATTTCGTGCCATTATAAGAGTATTTGTCATGAGTACATAATTTTCTAGGTTGGAAGAAGGTTTTTGAGAAATTTTCAGAAATTACGCAAGATTTCTGATTTTTTGATAAATTTCGATTTCTTGCGAATATTCGAGTATCTGTCTTGATTACATCCTTTTCTAGGTTGGATAAAGTTTGTGCTAAATTTTCTCAATTACGGATGTTTTTTATTTTCTGATAAATTTCGATTTCGTGCGAATATTCGAGTATGTGTCTCGAGTACATAATTTCTTGGTTGGAAAGGTGTTTGAGAAATTTTCGCAAATTATGTAAGTTTTTACTTTTTTTGATAAATTTTCGATTTATTGCGAATATTCGAGTATATGTTTTTAGTACATCCTTTTTTTGGTTTGATAAAGTTTGTGCGAAATTTTCACAATTATAGACGTGTTTTGATTTTCTAATAGATTTCAATTTCGTGCGAATATTCGAGTATGTGTCTTGAGTACATAATTTTCTTTGTTGGAAGAATTTTTTTAGAAATTTTCGGAAATTACGTAAGTTTTTTATTTTTTTGATAAATTTTGATTTCGTGTGAATATTCGAGTATATATCTTGAGTACATCATTTTCTTGGTTGGATAAAGCTTGTGAGAAATTTTCAAAATTACGGACGTTTTTTTTTATTTTCTGATTAATTTCGATTTCGTGCGAATATTCGAGTACGTGTCTTGAGTACATAATTTTCTTTTCTGGAAGAAGGTTTTGAGAAATTTTCAGAGATTACGTAAGTTTTTTGATTTTTTGATAAATTTCGATTTCGTGCGAATACTCGAGTATATGTCTTGAGTACATCATTTTCTTGGTTCGTATAAGTATTTGAGAAATTTTAACAATTTCGGATGTTTTTTTGATTTTTTGATAAATTTCTATTTCGTGCAATTATAAGAGTATTTGTCATGAGTACATATTTTTTTGGTTGGTAGAAGGTTTTGAGAAATTTTCAGAAATTACATAAGTTTTTTGATTTTTTGATAAATTTCGATTTCGTGCGAATATTCGAGTATATGTCTTGTCTTGAGTACATCCTTTTCTAGTCTGGATAAAGTTTGTGCTAAATTTTCTCAATTACGGACGTTTTTTTATTTCTGATAAATTTCGATTTCGTGCGAATATTCGAGTATATGTTTCGAGTATATAATTTATATCATTTTCTTGTTTTTTGATAAATTTCTATTTCATGCAATTATAAAAGTATGTATCTTGAGTACATAATTATCTTGGTTAGAAGAAGGTTTTGCGAAATTTTCAGAAATTACGTAAGTTTTTTGAATTTTTGATAATTTTCGAGGTTAGAAATTTTCGGAAATTACGTAAGTTTTTGATTTTTTTGATAAATTTTGATTTCGAGTATATGTCTTGAGTACATCATTTTCTTGGTTGGATAAAGTTTGTGAGAAATTTTCACAATTACCGACGTTTTGTTTTTATTTTCTGATAAATTTCGATTTCGTGCGAATATTCAAGTACGTGTCTTGAGCACATAATTTTCTTTTTTGGAAGAAGGTTTTGAGAAATTTTCAGAGATTACGTAAGTTTTTTGATTTTTTGATAAATTTCGATTTCGTGTGAATAGTCGAGTATCTGTCTTGACTACATCCTTTTCTAGGTTCGAATAATTATTTGAGAAATTTTAACAATTTCAGTTGCTTTTTTATTTTTGATAAATTTCGATTTCGTGCAATTATAAGAGTATTTGTCATGAGTACATAATTTTCTTGGTTGGAAGATGGTTTTGAGAAATTTTCAGAAATTACATAAGTTTTTTGATATTTTGATAAATTTCGATTTCGTGCGAATACTCGAGTATATGTCTTGAGTACATCCTTTTCTAGGTTCGAATAAGTATTTGAGAAATTTTAACAATTTCTGTTGTTTTTTTTATTTTTGATAAATTTCGATTCGTGCAATTATAAGAGTATTTGTCATGAGTACATAATTTTCTTGGTTGGAAGAGGGTTTTGAGAAATTTTCAGAAATTACGCAAGTTTTTTGATTTTTTGATAAATTTCGATTTCGTGCGAATAATCGAGTATCTGTCTTGAGTACATCCTGTTCTATGTTGGAAAAAGTTTGTGCGAAATTTTCTCAATTACGGATGTTTTTAATTTTCTGATAAATTTCGATTTCGTGCGAATATTCGAGTATGTGTCTCGAGTACATAATTTCTTGGTTGGAAAGGTGTTGAGAAATATTCGCAAATTATGTAAGTTTTTAGTTTTTTTGATAAATTTCGATTTATTGCGAATATTCGAGTATATGTCTTCAGTACATCCTTTTTTTGGTTTGATAAAGTTTGTGCGAAATTTTCACAATTATAGACGTGTTTTTGATTTTCTACTAGATTTCGATTTCGTGCGAATATTTTAGTACGTGTCTTGAGTACATAATTTTCTTTGTTGGAAGAACTTTTTTAGAAATTTTCGGAAATTACTTAAGTTTTTTATTTTTTTGATAAATTTTTATTTCGGGTATGTCTTGAGTACATCATTTTCTTGGTTGGATAAAGTTTGTGAGAAATTTTCACAATTACGGACGTTTTTTTTTAAATTTTCTTTGTTGGAAGAATTATTTTATGTCTTGAGTACATCATTTTCTTGGTTGGATAAAGTTTGTTAGAAATTTTCACAATTACCAACATTTTTTTTTAATCTTCTGATAAATTTTGATTTCGTGCGAATATTCGAGTACGTGTCTCGAGTACATAATTTTCTTTTTTGGAAGAATGTTTTGAGAAATTTTCAGAGATTACGTAAGTTTTTTGATTTTTTGATAAATTTCGATTTCGTGTGAATATTCGAGTATCTGTCTTGAATACATCCTTTTCTAGGTTCGAATAATTATTTGAGAAATTTTAACAATTTCAGTTGTTTTTTTTATTTTTGATAAATTTCGATTTCGTGCAATTATAAGAGTATTTGTCATGAGTACATAATTTTCTTGGTTGGAAGAAGGTTTTGAGAAATTTTCAGAAATTACATAAGTTTTTTGATAGTTTGATAAATTTCGATTTCGTGCGAATATTCGAGTATATGTCTTGAGTACATCCTTTTCTAGGCTGGATAATGTTTGTGCTAAATTTTCTCAATTACGGACGTTTTTTTTATTTTCTAATAAATTTCGATTTCGTGCGAATATTCGAGTATATGTTTCGAGTATATCATTTATATCATTTTCTTGGTTCGAATAAGTATTTAAGTTTTTTTAACAATTTCAGATGTTTTTTGATTTTTTGATAAATTTTATTTCGTGCAAGTATAAAAGTATGTATCTTGAGTACATAATTATCTTGGTTGGAAGAAGGTTTTGAAAATTTTTCAGAAATTACGTGAGTTTTTTGAATTTTTAATAATTTTCGATTTCGTGCGAATATTCGAGTATCTGTCTTGAGTACATCCTTTTTCAAAGTTGGATAAAGTTTGTGCAAAATTTTCTCAATTACGGATGTTTTTTATTTTCTGATAAATTTCATTTTCGTGCGAATATTCGAGTATGTGTCTCGAGTACAAAATTTCTTGGTTGAAAAGGTGTTGAGAAATTTTCGCAAATTATGTAAGTTATTAGTTTTTTTTTATAAATTTTGATTTCTTGTGAATATTCGAGTATATGTCTTTAGTACATCCTTTTTTTGGTTTGATAAAGTTTGTGCGAAATTTTCACAATTATAGACGTGTTTTTGATTTTCAAATAGATTTCGATTTCGTGCGAATATTCGAGTATGTGTCTTAAGTACATAATTTTCTTTGTTAAAAGAATTTTTTTAGAAATTTTTGGAAATTACTTAAATTTTTTATTTTTTTGATAAATTTTTATTTCGAGTATTTCTGAGTACATCATTTTCTTGGTTGGATAAAGTTTGTGAGAAATTTTCACAATTACGGTCGTTTTGTCATGAGTACATAATTTTCTTGGTTGGAAGAAGGTTTTGAGAAATTTTCAGAATTACGCAAGTTTTTTGATTTTTTGATAAATTTCGATTTCGTGCGAATATTCGAGTATCGGTCTTGAGTACATCCTTTTCTAGGTTGGATAAAGTTTGTGCGAAATTATCTCAATTACGGATGATTTTTATTTTCTGATAAATTTCGATTTCGTGTGAATATTCGAGTATGTGTCTCGAGTACATAATTTCTTGCTTGGAAAAGTGTTGAGAAAATTTTGACAAATTAAGTAAGTTTTTAGTTTTTTTGATAAATTTTGATTTTTTATGAATATTCGAGTATATGTCTTTAGTTTGATAAAGTTTGTGCGAAATTTTAACAATTATAGACGTGTTTTTGATTTTCTAATAGATTTCGATTTCGTGCGAATATTCGAGTATCTTGAGTACATAATTTTCTTTGTTGGAAGAATTTTTTTAGAAATTTTCGGAATTTACGTAAGTTTTTTATTTTTTGAGAAATTTTTATTTCGAGTATATGTCTTGACTACATCATTTTCTGGGTTAGATAAAGTTTGTGAGAAATTTTCAAAATTACGGTCGTTTTTTTTTTTATTTTCTGATAAATTTCGATTTTGTGCGAATTTTCGAGTACGTGTCTTGAGTACATAATTTTCTTTTTTGGAAGAAGGTTTTGAGAAATTTTCAGAGATTACGTAAGTTTTTTGACTTTTTGATAAATTTCGATTTCTTGCGAATACTCGAGTATATGTCTTGAGTACATCCTTTTCTAGGTTCGAATAAGTATTTGAGAAATTTTAACAATTTCAGTTGTTTTTTTGATTTTAGATAAATTTCGATTTCGTGCAATTATAAGAGTATTTGTCATGAGTACATAATTTTCTTGGTTGGAAGAAAGTTTTGAGAAATTTTCAGAAATTACATAAGTTTTTTGATTTTTGATAAATTTTGATTTCGTGCGAATATTCGAGTATCTGTTTTGAGTACATCCTTTTCTAGGTTGGATAAAGTTTGTGCGAAATTTTCTCAATTATGTATATTTTTTATTTTCTGATAAATTTCGATTTCGTGCGAATATTCGAGTATGTGTCTCGAGTACATAATTTCTTCGGTGGAAAGGTGTTGAGAAATTTTTAGAAATTACATAAGTTTTTTGATTTTTTGATAAATTTTGATTTCGTGTGAATATTCGAGTATATATCTTGAGTACATCATTTTCTAGGTTGGATAAAGTGTGTGCTAAATTTTCTCAATTACCGACATTTTTTTATTTTATGATAAATTTCGATTTCTTGCGAATATTCGAGTATATGTTTCGAGTATATCATTTATATCATTTTCTTGGTTCGAATAAGTATTTGAGAATTTTTAACAATTTCAGATGTTTTTTTGATTTTTTGATAAATTTCTATTTTTTACAATTATAAAAGTACGTGTCTTGAGTACATAATTATCTTGGTTGGAAGAAGGTTTTGCGAAATTTTCAGAAATTACGTATGTTTTTTGAATTTTTGATAATTTTTCATTTCGTGCGAATATTCGAGTATTGTCTTGAGTACATCAATTTCTTGGTTCTAAAAGTATTTGAGAAATTTTAACAATTTCGGATGTTTTTTTGATTTTTTGATAAATTTCTATTTCGTGCAATTATAAGAGTATTTGTCATGAGTACATAATTTTCTTGGTTGGAAGAAGGTTTTGAGAAATTTTCAGAATTACGCAAGTTTTTTGATTTTTTGATAAATTTCGATTTCGTGCGAATATTCGAGTATCGGTCTTGAGTACATCCTTTTCTAGGTTGGATAAAGTTTGTGCGAAATTATCTCAATTACGGATGATTTTATTTTCTGATAAATTTCGATTTCGTGTGAATATTCGAGTATGTGTCTCGAGTACATAATTTCTTGCTTGGAAAAGTGTTGAGAAATTTTGACAAATTAAGTAAGTTTTTAGTTTTTTTGATAAATTTTGATTTTTTATGAATATTCGAGTATATGTCTTTAGTTTGATAAAGTTTGTGCGAAATTTTAACAATTATAGACGTGTTTTTGATTTTCTAATAGATTTCGATTTCGTGCGAATATTCGAGTATCTTGAGTACATAATTTTCTTTGTTGGAAGAATTTTTTTAGAAATTTTCGGAATTTACGTAAGTTTTTTATTTTTTTGATAAATTTTTATTTCGAGTATATGTCTTGACTACATCATTTTCTGGGTTAGATAAAGTTTGTGAGAAATTTTCAAAATTACGGTCGTTTTTTTTTTATTTTCTGATAAATTTCGATTTTGTGCGAATTTTCGAGTACGTGTCTTGAGTACATAATTTTCTTTTTTGGAAGAAGGTTTTGAGAAATTTTCAGAGATTACGTAAGTTTTTTGATTTTTGATAAATTTCGATTTCTTGCGAATACTCGAGTATATGTCTTGAGTACATCCTTTTCTAGGTTCGAATAAGTATTTGAGAAATTTTAACAATTTCAGTTGTTTTTTTGATTTTAGATAAATTTCGATTTCGTGCAATTATAAGAGTATTTGTCATGAGTACATAATTTTCTTGGTTGGAAGAAAGTTTTGAGAAATTTTCAGAAATTACATAAGTTTTTGATTTTTTGATAAATTTTGATTTCGTGCGAATATTCGAGTATCTGTCTTGAGTACATCCTTTTCTAGGTTGGATAAAGTTTGTGCGAAATTTTCTCAATTATGGATATTTTTTATTTTCTGATAAATTTCGATTTCGTGCGAATATTCGAGTATGTGTCTCGAGTATATAATTTCTTCGTTGGAAAGGTGTGAGAAATTTTCAGAAATTACATAAGTTTTTTGATTTTTTGATAAATTTTGATTTAGTGTGAATATTCGAGTATATATCTTGAGTACATCATTTTCTAGGTTGGATAAAGTGTGTGCTAAATTTTCTCAATTACCGACATTTTTTTATTTTCTGATAAATTTCGATTTCTTGCGAATATTCGAGTATATGTTTCGAGTATATCATTATATCATTTTCTTGGTTCGAATAAGTATTTGAGAATTTTTAACAATTTCAGATGTTTTTTGATTTTTTGATAAATTTCTATTTTTACAATTATAAAAGTATGTGTCTTGAGTACATAATTATCTTGGTTGGAAGAAGGTTTTGCGAAATTTTCAGAAATTACGTATGTTTTTTGAATTTTTGATAATTTTTGATTTCGTGCGAATATTCGAGTATCTGTCTTGAGTACATCAATTTCTTGGTTCTAAAAGTATTTGAGAAATTTAACAATTTCGGATGTTTTTTTTGATTTTTGATAAATTTCTATTTCGTGCAATTATAAGAGTATTTGTCATGAGTACATAATTTTCTTGGTTGGAAGAAGGTTTTGAGAAATTTTCAGAATTACGCAAGTTTTTTGATTTTTTGATAAATTTCGATTTCGTGCGAATATTCGAGTATCGGTCTTGAGTACATCCTTTTCTAGGTTGGATAAAGTTTGTGCGAAATTATCTCAATTACGGATGATTTTTATTTTCTGATAAATTTCGATTTCGTGTGAATATTCGAGTATGTGTCTCGAGTACATAATTTCTTGCTTGGAAAAGTGTTGAGAAATTTTGACAAATTAAGTAAGTTTTTAGTTTTTTTGATAAATTTTGATTTTTTATGAATATTCGAGTATATGTCTTTAGTTTGATAAAGTTTGTGCGAAATTTTAACAATTATAGACGTGTTTTTGATTTTCTAATAGATTTCGATTTCGTGCGAATATTCGAGTATCTTGAGTACATAATTTTCTTTGTTGGAAGAATTTTTTTAGAAATTTTCGGAATTTACGTAAGTTTTTTATTTTTTTGATAAATTTTTATTTCGAGTATATGTCTTGACTACATCATTTTCTGGGTTAGATAAAGTTTGTGAGAAATTTTCAAAATTACGGTCGTTTTTTTTTATTTTCTGATAAATTTCGATTTTGTGCGAATATTCGAGGACGTGTCTTGATTACATAATTTTCTTTTTTGGAAGAAGGTTTTGAGAAATTTTCAGAGATTACGTAAGTTTTTTGATTTTTTGATAATTTCGATTTCGTGCGAATACTCGAGTATATGTCTTGAGTACATCCTTTTCTCGGTTCGAATAAGTATTTGAGAAATTTTGACAATTTCAGTTGTTTTTTTTATTTTGATAAATTTCAATTTCGTGCAATTATAAGAGTATTTGTCATGAGTGCATAATTTTCTTGGTTGGAAGAGGTTTTGAGAAATTTTCAGAAATTACATAAGTTTTTTGATTTTTTGATAAATTTCGATTTCGTGTAATATTCGAGTATATGTCTTGAGTAAATCCTTTTCTAGGTTGGATAAAGTTTGTGCTAAATTTTCTCAATTACGGACGTTTTTTTATTTTCATATAAATTTCGATTTCGAGCGAATATTCGAGTATATGTTTCGAGTATATCATTTTCTTGGTTCGAATAAGTATTTAAGAATTTTTAACAATTTTAGATGTTTTTTGATTTTTTGATAAATTTCTATTTCGTGCAATTATAAAAGTATGTGTCTTGAGTACATAATTTTCTTGGTTGGAAGAAGGTTTTGCGAAATTTTCAGAAATTACGTGCTTTTTTTGAAGTTTTGATAATTTTCGATTTCGTGCGAATATTCGAGTATATGTATTGAGTACATCATTTTCTTGGTTAGTATAAGTATTTGAGAAATTTTAAAAATTTCGGATGTTTTTTGATTTTTTGATAAATTTCTATTTCGTGCAATTATAAGAGTATTTGTCATGAGTACATAATTTTCTTGGTTGGAAGAAAGTTTTGAGAAATTTTCAGAAATTAAGCAAATTTTTTGATTTTTAGATAAATTTTGATTTCGTGCGAATATTCGAGTATCTGTCTTGAGTACATCCTTTTCTAGGTTGGATAAAGTTTCTGCGAAATTTTCTCAATTACGGATGTTTTTAATTTTCTGATAAATTTCTATTTCGTGCGAATATTCGAGTATGTGTCTCGAGTACATAATTTCAAGGTTGGAAAGGTGTTGAGAAATTTTCGCAAATTATGTAAGTTTTTAGTTTTTTTGATAAATTTCGATTTATTGCGAATATTCGAGTATATGTCTTTAGTACATCCTTTTTTTGGTTTGATAAAGTATGTGCGAAATTTTCACAATTATAGACGTGTTTTTGATTTTCTAATAGATTTCGATTTCGTGTGAATATTCGAGTATGTGTCTTGAGTACATAATTTTCTTTGTTGGAAGAATTTTTTATGTCTTGAGTACATCATTTTCTTGGTTGGATAAAGTTTGTTAGAAATTTTCACAATTACCAACATTTTTTTTTATCTTCTGATAAATTTTGATTTCGTGCGAATATTCGAGTACGTGTCTCGAGTACATATATTTCTTTTTTGGAAGAATGTTTTGAGAAATTTTCAGAGATTACGTAAGTTTTTGATTTTTTGATAAATTTCGATTTCGTGTGATTATTCGAGTATCTGTCTTGAATACATCCTTTTCTAGGTTCGAATAATTATTTGAGAAATTTTAACAATTTCAGTTGTTTTTTTTTATTTTAGATAAATTTCGATTTCGTGCAATTATAAGAGTATTTGTCATGAGTGCATAATTTTTTGGTTGGAAGAAGGTTTTGAGAAATTTTCAGAAATTACATAAGTTTTTTTGATTTTATGATAAATTTCAATTTCTTGGGAATATTCGAGTATATGTCTTGAGTACATCCTTTTCTAGGTTGGATAAAGTTTGTGCTAAATTTTCTCAATTACGGACGATTTTTTATTTTCTGATAAATTTTGATTTCGTGCGAATATTCGAGCATATGTTTCGAGTATATCAATTATATCATTTTCTTGGTTCGAATAAGTATTTGGGAATTTTTAACAATTTCAGATGTTTTTTGATTTTTTGATAAATTTCTATTTCGTGCAATTATAAAAGTATGTGTCTTGAGTACATAATTATCTTGGTTGGAAGAAGGTTTTGCGAAATTTTCAATAATTACGTAAGTTTTTTGAATTTTTGATAATTTTCGATTTCGTGCGAATATTCGAGTATATGTCTTGACTACATCATTTTCTTGGTTCGTATAAGTATTTGAGAAATTTTAAAATTTCGGATGTTTTTTTTGATTTTTGTTAAATTTCTATTTCGTGCAATAATAAGAGTATTTGTCGTGAGTACATAATTTTCTTTGTTGGAAGAAGGTTTTGAGAAATTTTCAAAAATTAAGCAAGTTTTTTGATGTTTTGATAAATTTCGATTTCGTGAGAATATTCGAGTATCTGTTTTGAGTACATCCTTTTCTAGGTTAGATAAAGTTTGTGGGAAATTTTCTCAATTACGGATATTTTTTATTTTATGATAAATTTTGATTTCGTGCGAATATTGAGTACGTGTCTCGAGTACATAATTTCTTGGTTGGAAAGTGTTGAGAAAATTTTGCAAATTATGTAAGTTTTTAGTTTTTTTGATAAATTTTGATTTATTAGGAATATTCGAGTATATGTCTTAAGTACTTCCTTTTTTGGTTTGATAAAGTTTGTGCGAAATGTTCACAATTATAGACGTGTTTTTGATTTCCTAATAGATTTCGATTTCGTGCGAATAATCGAGTATGTGTCTTGAGTAGGTAATTTTCTTTGTTGGAAGATTTTTAGAAATTTTCGGAAATTTCGTAAGTTTTTTATTTTTTTTGATAAATTTTGATTTCGAGTATATGTCTTGAGTACATCATTTTCTTAGTTGGATAAAGTTTGTGAGAAATTTTCAAAATTACGGACGTTTTTTTTTTATTTTCTGATAAATTTCGATTTCCTGGGAATATTCGAGTACGTGTCTTGAGTACATAATTTTCTTTTTTGGAAGAAGGTTTTGAGAAATTTTCAGAGATTACGTAATTTTTTTGATTTTTTGATAATTTCGATTTCGTGCGAATACTCGAGTATATGTCTTGAGTACATCCTTTTCTAGGTTGGATAAAGTTTGTGCTAAATTCTTAATTACGGACGTTTTTTTATTTTCTGATAAATTTTGATTTCGTGCGAATATTCGAGTATATGTTTCGAGTATATCATTTATATCATTTTCTTGGTTCGAATAAGTATTTGAGAATTTTTAACAGTTTCAGATGTTTTTTGATTTTTTGATAATTTCTATTTCGTGCAATTATCAAAGTATGTGTCTTGAGTACATAATTATCTTGGTTGGAAGAAGGTTTTGCGAAATTTTCAAAAATTACGTTAGTTTTTTGAATTTTTGATAATTTTGATTTCGTGCTAATATTCGAGTATATGTCTTGAGTACATCATTTTCTTGGTTCGTAAAAGTATTTGAGAAATTTTAACAATTCGGGATGTTTTTTGATTTTTTGATAAATTTCTATTTCGTGCAATTATAAGAGTATTTGTCATGAGTACATAATTTTCTTGGTTGGAAGAAGATTTAGAGAAATTTTCAGAAATTACGCAAGTTATTTAATTTTCTGATAAATTTCGATTTCGTGCGAATATCCGAGTATGTGTCTCGAGTACATAATTTCTTGGTTGGAAAGGTGTTGAGAAATTTTGACAAATTATGTAAGTTTTTAGTTTTTTTGATAAATTTCGATTTATTGCGAATATTCGAGTATATGTCTTTAGTACATCCTTTTTTTGGTTTGATAAAGTTTGTGCGAAATTTTCACAATTATAGACGTGTTTTGATTTCTAATAGATTTCGATTTCGTGCTAATATTCGAGTATGTGTCTTGAGTACATAATTTTCTTTGTTGGAAGAACTTTTTTAGAAATTTTCGGAAATTACTTAAGTTTTTTATTTTTTTGATAAATTTTTATTTCGAGTATGTCTTGAGTACATCATTTTCTTGGTTGGATAAAGTTTGTGAGAAATTTCACAATTACGGACGTTTTTTTTTTATTTTCTGATAAATTTCGATTTCATGCGAATATTCGAGTACGTGTCTTGAGTACATAATTTTCTTTTTTGGAAGAAGGTTTTGAGAAATTTTCAGAGATTACGTAAGTTTTTTGATTTTTTGATAAATTTCGATTTCGTGCGAATACTCGAGTACATCATTTTCTAGGTTCGAATAAGTATTTGAGAAATTTTAACAATTTCAGTTTTTTTTTTATTTATTTTTGATAAATTTCGATTTCGTGCAATTATAAGAGTATTTGTCATGAGTACATAATTTTCTTGGTTGGAAGAAGGTTTTGAGAAATTTTCAGAAATTACGCAAGTTTTTTGATTTTTTGATAAATTTCGATTTCGTGCAAATATTCGAGTATCGGTCTTGAGTACATCCTTTTCTAGGTTGGATAAAGTTTGTGCGAAATTATCTCAATTACGGACGTTTTTTTATTTTCTTATAAATTTCGATTTCGTACGAATATTCGAGTATATATTTCGAGTATATCATTTATATCACTTTCTTGGTTCGAATAAGTATTTGTGAATTTTTAACAATTTCAGATATGTTTGGATTTTTTGATAAATTTTTATTTCGTGCAATTATAAAGGTATGTGTCTTGAGTACATAATTATCTATGTTGGAAGAAGGGATTTGCGAAATTTTCAGAAATTACGTAAGTTTTTGAATTTTTGATAATTTTCGATTTTGTGCGAATATTCGAGTATATGTCTTGAGTACATCATTTTCTTGGTTCGTAAAAGTATTTGAGAAATTTTAACAATTTCGTATGTTTTTTTGATTTTTTGACAAATTTCTATTTCGTGCAATTATAAGAGTATTTGTCATGAGTACATAATTTTCTTGGTTGGAAGAAGGTTTTGAGAAATTTTCAGAAATTACGCAAGTTTTTTGATTTTTTGATAAATTTCGATTTCGTGCAAATATTCGAGTATCGGTCTTGAGTACATCCTTTTCTAGGTTGGATAAAGTTTGTGCGAAATTATCTCAATTACGGATGATTTTTATTTTCTGATAAATTTCGATTTCGTGCGAATATTAGAGTATGTGTCTCGAGTACATAATTTCTTGGTTGGAAAGGTGTTGAGAAATTTTGACAAATTATGTATGTTTTAGTTTTGTTGATAAATTTTGATTTATTGCGAATATTCGAGTATATGTCTTTAGTACATCCTTTTTTTGGTTGATAAAGTCTGTGCGAAATTTTCAAAATTATAGACATGTTTTTTATTTTCTCATAGATTTCGATTTCGTGCGAATATTCGAGTATGTGTCTTGAGTACATAATTTTCTTTGCTGGAAGAATTTTTTTAGAAATTTTCGGAAATTACGTAAGTTTTTTATTTTTTGATAAATTTTTATTTCGAATATATGTCTTGAGTACATCATTTTCTTGGTTGGATAAAGGTTGTGAGAAATTTTCACAATTATGGACGTTTTTTTTTATTTTCTGATAAATTTTAATTTCGTGCGAAAGATTCGAGTACGTGTTTGAGTACATAATTTTCTTTTTGGTAGAAGGTTTTGAGAAATTTTCAGAGATTACGTAAGTTTTTTGATTTTTTGATAAACTTCGATTTCGTGCGAATACTCGTGTATATGTCTTGAGTACATTCTTTTCTAGGTTCGAATAAGTATTTGAGAAATTTTAACAATTTCAGTTGTTTTTTTTTTTATTTTTGATAAATTTCAATTTTTTGGTTGTAAGAAGGTTTTGAGAAATTTTCAGAAATTATATAAGTTTTTTGATTTTTGATAAATTTCGATTTCGTTGCGAATATTCGAGTATATGTCTTGAGTACATCATTTTCTAGGTTGGATAAGTGTGTGCTAAATTTTCTCAATTATGGACGTTTTTTTATTTCTAATAAATATCGATTTCGTGCGAATATTCGAGTATATGTTTCG
>CAJQUN010001328.1:0-77914 GCA_907163345.1 Haberlea rhodopensis
ACTACTTGTAATCTGCTTATCTATCTACAAATTGCAAGTCTAACGTTGTTTTTATCTCTAAGTCTTAACAGAAGTTGTTGTTCAAAATAATCAAGCAAAGTCTCCAGTTCTAAGTTTTGTCATCACCCAAAGGAGGAAATTGGTTGGGAAAACATTTCTACGTTTTGGTGATTACAAGACATCTACTGGACGGACATCTACCGATGAACATCTACCGGATGAACATCTACTGGACAGACATCTACAGGATGAACATCCACTGTATGAACATCTACCTGGATGAACATCTACCGGATGGACATCTACCGTATGGACATCTACCGGTCAGACATCTACCGGATACAAACATCTATCAGATACAGACATCTACTGGACAAATACATCTAACCGAGTACAGAAGACTGAACGATCATTGAAAGAAGAAAACCAGCAGAAGTCTAACTATCCAGCAAGTGCACAAAGCAACAGACAAAACAAGTACAACTTATTCTGACAAAGGAACAACAGAGCGCCGCACCTTGCTATATCTTCGCCATCATTAGCATCAGAATAAAAGAGCCGTTGTTAACAAAATAGGAAAGAAGACAATCAGAATTTGGAATGAAGACAGGAAATTGATCTCTTCCAAATATAGGAAAAGGTTGTCGTTAGCCCACTGTGTCTATAAAATACATCCAAGTGAAAAATGAAGAGGTTAGCTGAACCACCTGATCAAACACAAGAAAAACATCAACGTCAAAGTTAATCATTTCATTGATATACTCTAAAATTTTAGCAAGAGCAGAAAAGAACCACTACTGTAATCTTGAAAGATTAATTAACAACTGGGTCTGCTGCTCAAAGAACACTCGAAGCAAAATAGTTTTATATCTCGTGTGAGTGTTATAGAATACATTGTAAACAACTTAGAAAGTTGTGATTGCTAGGAGTTTAGGCCAAGCTGTGTGAGTGCCTAAGGAGGTTGTATACTGTAAAGTGTAAACCAAAGTCTTCTAGTGTAACCTTCCTGCAAAGGAAAAAAGGGGAGTCGTAGAAGCGTTGTGCTTCAAACTTCCAGAAACAATATTTGTGTCATTTACTTACTGCAATTTATCATTCAGTTATTACGACTCACAAGTCCAGCAACGTCTTCCCGCACTATACTCAGTGTCTGCTGACTTGTAACATATTGAGAAGCTACTGCAGTACCTAACAGTTTGCAGCAAACCGAGTAAAATCAAAATTGAATATAGTGTTTATTCAACCTCCCCCCCCCCCCCCCCCCCCCCCCTTGTAAACACTATCCCGATCCTAACAAAGCTCCACATGCAATGCAAGAATCAAACCACTAAATCTCCAATCTTCAAATGTATCAAATCAACAGATAATAAGGCTAGAATTTCAAACTCAATCTTACCCCAAATCGTGAACAGTACTGTGGCCATTCCTTCGAAAATCCGGCGACTCCAGCGGTGAGGAGGGCGGCAACCTGAGGCAAAAATTCGGAAAAACCCTAGGAATCGAAACGTTACTTTCAGGGCTAAATCTGCGGGCCGTGAATTCTTGTATGGAAAGGTGCTTGATTGAGTTGGCTACACGGTGGTAGGTCGAGCTCGCCAGGCGGAGGTCGGACGATGGCGAACGCACGATGTTTATGGAGGAAGGTCAGACACGTGCGTACAGGGAGGAGAAGATCATGACTTAGTGTGTGAATTTAAACTTTTAGTGTGTGTCTGATTGTGTGTTGAACACAATACTAATAATAGTATCCTAGCCTGGTTATGTACATTGAAGTGTCAACCAGGTGTACTGATATACTAAATGTACAATCGACCCTGGGATTTGCATCCACTACTATAACACACAATTTAATTCTTCATTTTAATGAAATATTTTAAAACTATTATCGGAGTTTATTTTACCATTTCAAATTTATCTCATGATCCAACTAAATTGTCAGTTGACATTTATATTGTCATTTCACTTCTAATTGATTAAATTCAAATTAATTGTTAATTAATTCCCAAATTATATTTAATTAACAGTAATCAAATCTCGAGGCCTTACATTTCTCCCCCACTTAAACAGATTTTGTCCTCGAAAAAGAAATCTTAAACATAGATCCAGATTAAATGTCGAAAACAGCATATGGGATCAGAATACACGACATGATATATTGAATACAATGGAACAGGTACATAGCCGAACGATCCAAAATGCGAACAAGATGTTTAACACAAATGATCAAGTCCAATCTCATCAGGCTGAAAGACGTGATAAATTAAAATAATATATTCGCAATATAGCACATGAAGAAAAATACATCGTGAGTGACCGATAAACCTGACGATAATGCTAATCATCCATAGGTAAGATTCCCAACTCGATTCTTGGATCTTGCATGGCCAAGACGATAGTTTGTTTCGCATGGCAAAAACAATTAGTGTCTCTAAAGGAGAAATTTTCAGAAGCACACGATCTCCTTACTGAAATTCTATGGGTCGTCTTTGTTTAGAAGCTTAACTAGCTTGACGATCCTAGGCGGCCATCATCCGCTATCTGAACAACTGAATCTTATCATTCGTTTCTCATAGTAAATCAAGTCCAATCAACTGGTTTTTCAACCGATTCCTTTCTAGGCTAGAGGCGATCTACAACGTCTCTTCTAAAAGGTTTCAAAAGAATGTCGAACCTATGCTCGTTTGGTAGTTATTCATATAGGGAATTCGATTAACGGCAAAGCTTCATGCCCTCCAAAGTTAAAATCATTCTCCACAGTACGCAACTATCCTCGATAAACAACAAAGTCATATCCGTATAAGATAAGCCAGCTCGTAAGGAAAGAAAAGTGCAGACTTAGGAAGTAGATCAATAATGTTCAAAACAGCATCACAGTCTCTGGGTGATCGAGGAATATGGGTCACAAATCCAATCTCATCCATTGGGGACTTTCAAGGCCATGAAGCAACCCTCCGAGTTTTATTCATTCGTTTTAAACCTATTGACAACCTCAACATTTGACAATATATCAGTAATGCATTCTCCTATATTCTCCATCAGAATTGAGGTCTCATAGTCATATGCATCTTTTGTCTTCAGGGTAAATACTGTCTTCACAGTTATGTACTTCACGAATAAGTACATAGGCCAGATCTGAATTATCAGGAACAACTCATCAACCATTAAGGCAGAAAAAACTATCAGATGATATTTGTAAACTAAAAGGATATCCTATAGATACAGGTTCTTAAGATTTCTGCGTTTGAACATCAATTCGTTAGACTACTCTGATGTTTAGAATAAATTCCGACTCAACTTAAAATGCTGAGACAATGAAATAATTTCTGGTATGAGTGAAAAGCTTAGTCAGATGCAGAACTATCAGCATGCACTTTTGCTAAGAACATAAGCTAGAATAGACGCGTAGACTTTTCGACTGAGGACAAACCGTATCGACATATGTTTTACAATCGTAATCCTTTCATAAGAATCATCAACATGCATTTCCTCGTATTCAGATTGGATTGAAAGGATAGATATTTTAAGTTCTCGTGGTCCGAATAAAAACTAATTTCCCCGTATTTATAATGACATCAAATTTTTTTAAAACCAAAACATTTGTTACCAGTTCAAAAATATAACAGGGTCTTAAGAAAACAAATTTTATACTACATTTTCAACTTTTCTGTGTCAGTTGAGTAATAGGTTTAGCCATTTTTCAAAAACAAAAAGTTTAGATAGTCGACATTTGGAATCCCGCTAAAATCATAAAAACATTGGACCTCATGAACATTGGTAGGTCTTATCCAGTTTAACACTACTTCGACCTTGGTTGAATCAACAGAATTGCTATGTTGAGAAATGACGTGGTCCAATTTCTTCCAACCACGAGTATGATGTACTCAATACTAGATGTTAAAATTACAGAAATTGTAAGTGGTTTATGAAGACATATACTCGAATATTCACATGAAATAAAAATTTATTAAAAATAAATAAACTTCCATAACTGTAAAATTGCTCAAAAACTTCTTCCACCAAGAAAATGATATATTCATGACACATATTCGAAAGATCGCACGAAATCAAAATTTATCAAAAAATCAAAGAACACATGTAATTTGTGAAAATTTCTCCAAAATTTCTTCTAACCAAGGAAATGATGTACTCAATACTTGATGTTAAAATTCCAGAAATTCTAGTGGTTTACGAAGACATGTACTAGAATATTCACACGAAATCAAAATTTATCAAAAATTTATCAAAAAATTACAGAACGTCCATAATTGTGAATTAGCTCAAAATCTTTTTCCGACAATGAAATGATGTATTCATGACACACACTCGAATATTCGCGCGAAATCAAAATTTTATAAAAAAAAATCAAAAATCTTACGTAACTTGTGCAAATTTCTCAAAAAACTTCTCCCAACCAAGAAAATGATGTACTCAATACTTGATGTTAAAATTCCTGAAATTGAATTGGTTTACGAATATACACGAATATTCACATGCAATAAAAATTTAATTAAAAATAAATAAACTTCCATAACTGTAAAAATTGCTCAAAAACTTCTTTCAAGCTAGAAAATGATGTATTCCTGTCACATACTCGAAAGATCGCACGAAATCGAAATTTATCAAAAAATAAAAAAACTCATGTAATTTGTGAAAATTTCTCCAAAATTTCTTTCAAACAAGAAAATGATGTACTCAATGCTTGATGTTAAAATTCCAGAAATTGAAGTGGTTTACGAAGACATATTCTAGAAAATTCGCACGAAATCAAAATTTTATTAAAAAATTAAAAAAAAAGTACATAACTGTGAAATTTGCTCAAAAACTTCTTCCAACCAGAAAATGATGTATTCATGACACACACTCGAATATTCGCACGAAATCGAAATTTTACAAAAAAAATCTTACGTAATTTGAGCGAATTTCTAAAAAAACTTCTTCAAAACAAGAAAATGATTTAATCAATACTTCATGTTAAAATTCCTCAAATTGAATTGGTTTACGAATATCCACGAATATTCATATGCAATAAAAATCTATTAAAAATAAATTAACTTCCATAACTGTAAAAATTGCTCAAAAATTTATTTCAAGCTAGAAAATGATGTATTCATGACACATACTCGAAAGATCGCACGAAATCGAATTTATCGAAAAATAAAAAACTCATGTAATTTGAGGAAAATTTCTCCAAAATTTATTTCAACCAAGAAAATGATGTACTCAATGCTTGATGTTAAAATTCCAGAAATTGAAGTGGTTTACGAAGACATATTCAAGAAAATTCGCACGAAACCAAAAAATTTATCAAAAATTAAAAAAACGTAATAACTGTGAAATTTGCTCAAAAACTTCTTCCAACCAAGAAAATGATGTATTCATGAAACACACATCGAATATTCGCACGAAATCGAAATTTTATCAAAAAAATCTTACGTAATTTGTGCAAATTTCTAAAAAAAATTCTTCAAACAAGAAAATGATTTAATCTATACTTGATGTTAAAATTCCAAAAATTGAATTGTTTACGAAGACATATATTCGAATATTCGCACGAAATCAATGTTTATCAGAAAAGTAAAAAAAACGTACATAACTGTGAAAATTACTCAAAAACTTCTTCCAACCAAGAAAATGATGTATTCATGACACATACTAGAAAATTCGCACGAAATTGAAATTTTATCAAAAAACCAAAAAACTCGTGTATAATTATTTTGGAAAATTTCTCAAAAATTTCTTCCAACCACGAGTATGAGGTACTCAATACTAGATGTTAAAATTACAGAAATTGTAAGTGGTTTATGAAGACATATACTCGAATATTCACATGAATAAAAATTTATTAAAATAAATAAACCTTCCATAATTGTAAAAATTGCTCAAAAACTTCTTCCAACCAAGAAATGATATATTCATGACACATATTCGAAAGATCGCACGAAATCAAAATTTATCAAAAAATCAAAGAACACATGTAATTTGTGAAAATTTCTCCAAAATTCTTCCAAACAAGGAAATGATGTACTCAATACTTGATGTTAAAATTCCAAAAATTCTAGTGGTTTACGAAGACATGTACTAGAATATTCACACGAAATCAAAATTTATCAAAAATTACAGAACGTCCATAACTGTGAAATTAGCTCAAAATCTTTTGCGACAATGAAAATGATGTATTCATGACACACACTCGAATATTCGGGCGAAATCAAAATTTTATAAAAATAAAAAATAAAAAATCTTACGTAACTTGTGCAAATTTCTCAAAAAACTTCTCCCAACCAAGAAAATGATGTACTCAATACTTGATGTTAAAATTCCTGAAATTGAATTGGTTTACGAATATTCACATGCAATAAAAATTTATTATAAATAAATAAACTTCCATAACTGTAAAAATTGCTCAAAAAC
The DNA here is from genome assembly GCA_907163345.1 of Haberlea rhodopensis. Classification (NCBI taxonomy): domain Eukaryota; kingdom Viridiplantae; phylum Streptophyta; class Magnoliopsida; order Lamiales; family Gesneriaceae; genus Haberlea; species Haberlea rhodopensis. The sequence continues at coordinate 6,412 of CAJQUN010001328.1, forward strand.
TTCTTTCAAGCTAGAAAATGATGTATTCATGACATATACTCGAAAGATCGCACGAAATCGAAATTTATCAAAAAAATAAAAAAAAACTCATGTAATTTGTGAAAATTTCTCCAAAATTTCTTTCAAACAAGAAAATGATGTACTCAATGCTTGATGTTAACATTCCAGAAATTGAAGTGGTTTACGAAGACATATTCTAGAAAATTCGCACGAAATCAAAATTTTATTAAAAAATTAAAAAAAAGTACATAACTGTGAAATTTGCTCAAAAACTTCTTCCAACCAAGAAATGATGTATTCATGACACACACTCGAATATTCGCACGAAATCGAAATTTTACAAAAAAATCTTACGTAATTTGAGCGAATTTCTAAAAAAACTTCTTCAAAACAAGAAAATGATTTAATCAATACTTCATGTTAAAATTCCTCAAATTGAATTGGTTTACGAATATCCACGAATATTCATATGCAATAAAAATCTATTAAAAATAAATTAACTTCCATAACTGTAAAAATTGTTCAAAAATTTATTTCAAGCTAGAAAATGATGTATTCATGACACATACTCGAAAGATCACACGAAATCGAAATTTATCGAAAAATAAAAAAACTCATGTAATTTGAGAAAATTTCTCCAAATATTTCAACCAAGAAAATGATGTACTCAATGCTTGATGTTAAAATTCCAGAAATTGAAGTTGTTTACGAAGACATATTCAAGAAAATTCGCACGAAATCAAAAAATTTATCAAAAATTAAAAAAAACTTAATACTATGAAATTTGCTCAAAAACTTCTTCCAACCAAGAAAATGATGTATTAATGACACACACTCGAATATTAGCACGAAATCGAAATTTTATCAAAAAAATCTTACGGCATTTGTGCAAATTTCTAAAAAAAATTCTTCAAAATAAGCAAATGATTAATCTATACTTGATTTAAAATTCCAAAAATTGAATTGGTTTACGAAGACATATATTCGAATATTCGCAATAAATCAAAGTTTATCAAAAAGTAAAAAAACGTACATAACTGTTAAAATTACTCAAAAACTTCTTCCAACCAAGAAAATGATGTATTCATGACACATACTAGAAAATTCCCATGAAATTGAAATTTATCAAAAAATCAAAAAACTCGTGTATAATTATTTTGGAAAATTTCTCAAAAATTTCTTCCAACCACGAGTATGATGTACTCAATACTAGATGTTAAAATTACAGAAATTGTAAGTGGTTTATGAAGACATATACTCGAATATTCACATGAAATAAAAATTTATTAAAAATAAATAAACTTCCATAATTGTAAAAATTGCTCAAAAACTTCTTCCAACCAAGAAAATGATATATTCATGACACATATTCGAAAGATCGCACGAAATCAAAATTTATCAAAAAATCAAAGAACACATGTAATTTGTGAAAATTTCTTCCAACCAAGAAAATGATGTACTCAATACTTGATGATAAAATTCCAGAAATTCTAGTGGTTTAAAAAGACATGTGCTCGAATATTCACACGAAATCAAAATTTATCAAAAATTACAGAACGTCCATAACTGTGAAATTAGCTCAAAATCTTTTTCCGACAATGAAAATGATGTATTCATGACACACACTCGAATATTCGCGCGAAATCAAAATTTTATAAAAAAAAAAAAATCAAAATCTTACGTAACTTGTGCAAATTTCTCAAAAAACTTCTCCCAACCAAGAAAATGATGTACTCAATACTTGATGTTAAAATTCCTGAAATTGAATTGGTTTACGAATATACACGAATATTCACATGCAATAAAAAATTATTAAAAATAAATAAACTTCCATAACTGTAAAAATTGCTCAAAAACTTCTTTCAAGCTAGAAAATGATGTATTCATGACACATACTCGAAAGATCGCACGAAATCGAAATTTATCAAAAAAAATAAAAAAAACTCATGTAATTTGTGAAAATTTCTCCAAAATTTCTTTCAAACAAGAAAATGATGTACTCAATGCTTGATGTTAAAATTCCAAAAATTGAAGTGGTTTACGAAGACATATTCTAGAAAATTCGCACGAAATCAAAATTTTATTAAAAAATTAAAAAAAGTACATAACTGTGAAATTTGCTCAAAAACTTCTTCCAACCAAGAAAATGATGTATTCATGACACACACTCGAATATTCGCACGAAATCGAAATTTTACAAAAAAATCTTACGTAATTTGAGCGAATTTCTAAAAAAACTTCTTCAAAACAAGAAAATGATTTAATCAATACTTCATGTTAAAATTCCTCAAATTGAATTGGTTTACGAATATCCACGAATATTCATATGCAATAAAAATCTTTTAAAAATAAATTAACTTCCATAACTGTAAAAATTGCTCAAAAATTTATTTCAAGCTAGAAAATGATGTATTCATGACACATACTCGAAAGATCGCACAAAATCGAAATTTATCGAAAAATAAAAAAACTCATGTAATTTGAGAAAATTTCTCCAAAATTTATTTCAACCAAGAAAATGATGTACTCAAGGCTTGATGTTAAAATTCCAGAAATTGAAGTGGTTTACGAAGACATATTCAAGAAAATTCGCACGAAATCAAAAAATTTATCAAAAATTAAAAAAACGTAATAACTGTGAAATTTGCTCAAAAACTTCTTCCAACCAAGAAAATGATGTATTCATGACACACACTCGAATATTCGCACGAAATCGAAATTTTATCAAAAAAATCTTACGTAATTTGTGCAAATTTCTAAAAAAAATTCTTCAAAACAAGCAAATGGTTTAATCTATACTTGATGTTAAATTTCCAAAAATTGAATTGGTTTACGAAGACATATATTCGAATATTCGTACGAAATCAAAGTTTATCAAAAAGTAAAAAAACGTACATAACTGTTAAAATTACTCAAAAACTTCTTCCAACCAAGAAAATGATGAAAATTTCTCAAAAATTTCTTCCAACCACGAGTATGATGTACTCAATCCTAGATGTTAAAATTACAGAAATTGTAAGTGGTTTATGAAGACATATAATCGAATATTCACATGAAATAAAAATTTATTAAAAATAAATAAACTTCCATAACTGTAAAAATTGCTCAAAAACTTCTTCCAAACAAGAAAATTATATATTCATGACACATATTCGAAAGATCGCACGAAATCAAAATTTATCAAAAAATCAAAGAACACATGTAATTTGTGAAAATTTCTTCCAACCAAGGAAATGATGTACTCAATACTTGATGTTAAAATTCCAGAAATTCAAGTGGTTTACGAATACATGTGCTCGAATATTCATACGAAATCAAAATTTATCAAAAATTACAGAACGTCCATAACTGTGAAATTAGCTCAAAATCTTTTTCCGACAATGAAAATGATGTATTCATGACACACACTCGAATATTCGCGCGAAATCAAAATTTTATAAAAATCAAAAATCAAAAATCTTACGTAACTTGTGCAAATTTCTCAAAAAAATTCTCCCAACCAAGAAAATGATGTACACAATACTTGATGTTAAAATTCCTGAAATTGAATTGGTTTACGAATATACACGAATATTCACATGCAATAAAATTTATTAAAAATAAATAAACTTCCATAACTGTAAAAATTGTTCAAAAACTTCTTTCAAGCTAGAAAATGATGTATTCATGACACATACTCGAAAGATCGCACGAAATCGAAATTTATCAAAAAAATAAAAAAACTCATGTAATTTGTGAAAATTTCTTTCAAACAAGAAAATGATGTACTCAATGCTTGATGTTAAAATTCCAAAAATTGAAGTGGTTTACGAAGACATATTCGCACGAAATCAAAATTTTATTAAAAAATTAAAAAAAGTACATAACTGTGAAATTTGCTCAAAAACTTCTTCCAACCAAGAAAATGATTTATTCATGACACACACTCGAATATTCGCACGAAATCGAAATTTTACAAAAAAATCTTACGTAATTTGAGCGAATTTCTAAAAAAACTTCTTCAAAACAAGAAAATGATTTAATCAATACTTCATGTTAAAATTCCTCAAATTGAATTGGTTTACGAATATCCACGAATATTCATATGCAATAAAAATCTATTAAAAATAAATTAACTTCCATAACTGTAAAAATTGCTCAAAAATTTATTTCAAGCTAGAAAATGATGTATTCATGACACATACTCGAAAGATCGCACGAAATCGAAATTTATCGAAAAATAAAAAAACTCATGTAATTTGAGAAAATTTCTCCAAAATTTATTTCAACCAAGAAAATGATGTACTCAATGCTTTATGTTAAAATTCCAGAAATTGAAGTGGTTTACGAAGACATATTCAAGAAAATTTGCACGAAATCAAAAAATTTATCAAAAATTAAAAAAACGTAATAACTGTGAAATTTGCTCAAAAACTTCTTCCAACCAAGAAAATGATGTATTCATGACACACACTCGAATATTCGCACGAAATCGAAATTTTATCAAAAAAATCTTACGTAATTTGTGCAAATTTCTAAAAAAAATTCTTCAAAACAAGAAAATGATTTAATCTATACTTGATGTTAAAATTCAAAAAATTGAATTGGTTTACGAAGACATATATTCGAATATTCGCACGAAATCAAAGTTTATCAAAAAGTAAAAAAACGTACATAACTGTGAAAATTACTCAAAAACTTCTTTCAACCAAGAAAATGATGTATTCATGACACATACTAGAAAATTCGCACGAAATTGAAATTTATCAAAAAATCAAAAAACTCGTGTATAATTATTTTGGAAAATTTCTCAAAAATTTCTTCCAACCACGAGTATGATGTACTCAATATTAGATGTTAAAATTACTGAAATTGTAAGTGGTTTATGAAGACATATACTCGAATATTCACATGAAATAAAAATTTATTAAAAATAAATACACTTCCATAACTGTAAAAATTGCTCAAAAACTTCTTCCAACCAAGAAAATGATATATTCATGACACATATTCGAAAGGTCGCATGAAATCAAAATTTATCAAAAAAATCAAAGAACACATGTAATTTGTGAAAATTTCTTCCAACCAAGGTAATGATGTACTCAATACTTGATGTTAAAATTCAGAAATTCAAGTGGTTTACGAAGACATGTGCTCGAATATTCACATGAAATCAAAATTTATCAAAAATTACAGAACGTCCATAACTGTGAAATTAGCTCAAAATCTTTTTCGACAATGAAAATGATGTATTCATGACACACACTCGAATATTCGCGCGAAATCAAAATTTTAAAAAAAAAAAATCAAAAATCTTACGTAACTTGTGCACATTTCTCAAAAAACTTCTCTCAACCAAGAAAATGATGTACTCAATACTTGATGTTAAAATTCCTGAAATTGAATTGGTTTACGAATATACACGAATATTCACATGCAATAAAAATTTATTAAAAATAAATAAACTTCCATAACTGTAAAAATTGCTCAAAACCTTCTTTCAAGCTAGAAAATGATGTATTCATGACACATACTCGAAAGATCGCACGAAATCGAAATTTATCAAAAAAATAAAAAAACTCATGTAATTTGTGAAAATTTCTCCAAAATTTCTTTCAAACAAGAAAATGATGTACTCAATGCTTGATGTTAAAATTCCAGAAATTGAAGTGGTTTACGAAGACATATTCTAGAAAATTGCACGAAATCAAAATTTTATTAAAAAATTAAAAAAAAGTAAATAACTGTGAAATTTGCTCAAAAACTTCTTCCAACCAAGAAAATGATGTATTCATGACACACACTCGAATATTCGCACGAAATCGAAATTTTACAAAAAAATCTTACGTAATTTGAGCGAATTTCTAAAAAAACTTCTTCAAAACAAGAAAATGATTTAATCAATACTTCATGTTAAAATTCCTCAAATTGAATTGGTTTACGAATATCCACGAATATTCATATGCAATAAAAATCTATTAAAAATAAATTAACTTCCATAACTGTAAAAATTGCTCAAAAATTTATTTCAAGCTAGAAAATGATGTATTCATGACACATACTCGAAAGATCGCACGAAATCGAAATTTATCAAAAAATAAAAAAACTCATGTAATTTGAGAAAATTTCTCCAAAATTTATTTCAACCAAGAAAATGATGTACTCAATGCTTTATGTTAAAATTCCAGAAATTGAAGTGGTTTACGAAGACATATTCAAGAAAATTTGCACGAAATCAAAAATTTATCAAAAATTAAAAAAACGTAATAACTGTGAAATTTGCTCAAAAACTTCTTCCAACCAAGAAAATGATGTATTCATGACACACACTCGAATATTCGCACGAAATCGAAATTTTATCAAAAAAATCTTACGTAATTTGTGCAAATTTCTAAAAAAAATTCTTCAAAACAAGAAAATGATTTAATCTATACTTGATGTTAAAATTCAAAAAATTGAATTGGTTTACGAAGACATATATTCGAATATTCGCACGAAATCAAAGTTTATCAAAAAGTAAAAAAAACGTACATAACTGTGAAAATTACTCAAAAACTTCTTTCAACCAAGAAAATGATGTATTCATGACACATACTAGAAAATTCGCACGAAATTGAAATTTATCAAAAAATCAAAAAACTCGTGTATAATTATTTTGGAAAATTTCTCAAAAATTTCTTCCAACCACGAGTATGGTGTACTCAATACTAGATGTTAAAATTACAGAAATTGTAAGTGGTTTATGAAGACATATACTCGAATATTCACATGAAATAAAAATTTATTAAAAATAAATACACTTCCATAACTGTAAAAATTGCTCAAAAACTTCTTCCAACCAAGAAAATGATATATTCATGACACATATTCGAAAGGTCGCATGAAATCAAAATTTATCAAAAATCAAAGAACACATGTAATTTGTGAAAATTTCTTCCAACCAAGGAAATGATGTACTCAATACTTGATGTTAAAATTCAGAAATTCAAGTGGTTTACGAAGACATGTGCTCGAATATTTACATGAAATCAAAATTTATCAAAAATTACAGAACGTCCATAACTGTGAAATTAGCTCAAAATCTTTTTCGACAATGAAAATGATGTATTCATGACACACACTCGAATATTCGCGCGAAATCAAAATTTTTAAAAAAAAAAATCAAAAATCTTACGTAACTTGTGCACATTTCTCAAAAAACTTCTCTCAACCAAGAAAATGATGTACTCAATACTTGATGTTAAAATTCCTGAAATTGAATTGGTTTACGAATATACACGAATATTCACATGCAATAAAAATTTATTAAAAATAAATAAACTTCCATAACTGTAAAAATTGCTCAAAAACTTCTTTCAAGCTAAGAAAATGAATGTATTCATGACACATACTCGAAAGATCGCACGAAATCGAAATTTATCAAAAAAATAAAAAAACTCATGTAATTTGTGAAAATTTCTCCAAAATTTCTTTCAAACAAGAAAATGATGTACTCAATGCTTGATGTTAAAATTCCAGAAATTGAAGTGGTTTACGAAGACATATTCTAGAAAATTCGCACGAAATCAAAATTTTATTAAAAAATTAAAAAAAAGTACATAACTGTGAAATTTGCTCAAAAACTTCTTCCAACCAAGAAAATGATGTATTCATGACACACACTCGAATATTCGCACGAAATCGAAATTTTACAAAAAAATCTTACGTAATTTGAGCGAATTTCTAAAAAAACTTCTTCAAAACAAGAAAATGATTTAATCAATACTTCATGTTAAAATTCCTCAAATTGAATTGGTTTACGAATTCCACGAATATTCATATGCAATAAAAATCTATTAAAAATAAATTAACTTCCATAACTGTAAAAATTGCTCAAAAATTAATTTCAAGCTAGAAAATGATGTATTCATGACACATACTCGAAAAGATCGCACGAAATCGAAATTTATCGAAAAATAAAAAACCTCATATAATTTGAGAAAATTTCTCCAAAATTTATTTCAACCAAGAAAATGATGTACTCAATGCTTGATGTTAAAATTCCAGAAATTGAAGTGGTTTACGAAGACATATTCAAGAAAATTTGCACGAAATCAAAAAATTATCAGAAATTAATAAAACGTAATAACTGTGAAATTTTCTCAAAAACTTATTCCAACCAAGAAAATGATGTATTCATGACACACACTCGAATATTCGCACGAAATCGAAATTTTATCAAAAAATAGCTTACGTAATTTGTGCAAATTTCTAAAAAAAATTCTTCAAAACAAGAAAATGATTTAATCTATACTTGATGTTAAAATTCCAAAAATTGAATTGGTTTACGAAGACATATATTCGAATATTCGCACGAAATCAAAGTTTATCAAAAAGTAAAAAAACGTACATAACTGTGAAAATTACTCAGAAACTTCTTTCAACCAAGAAAATGATGTATTCATGACACATACTAGAAAATTCGCACGAAATTGAAATTTATCAAAAAATCAAAAAACTCGTGTATAATTATTTTGGAAAATTTCTCAAAAATTTCTTCCAACCACGAGTATGATGTACTCAATACTAGATGTTAAAATTACAGAAATTGTAAGTGGTTTATGAAGACATATACTCGAATATTCACATGAAATAAAAATTTATTAAAAATAAATAAACTTCCATAACTGTAAAAATTGCTCAAAAACTTCTTCCAACCAACAAAATTATATATTCATGACACATATTCGAAAGATCGCACGAAATCAAAATTTATCAAAAAATCAAAGAACACATGTAATTTGTGAAAATTCTCCAAAATTCTTCCAACCAAGGAAATGATGTACTCAATACTTGATGTTAAAATTCCAGAAATTCTAGTGGTTTACGAAGACATGTACTAGAATATTCACACGAAATCAAAATTTATCAAAAATTACAGAACGTCCATAACTGTGAAATTAGCTCAAAATCTTTTTCCGACAATGAAAATGATGTATTCATGACACACACTCGAATATTCGCGCGAAATCAAAATTTATAAAAAAAAAAATCAAAAATCTTACGTAACTTGTGCAAATTTCTCAAAAAACTTCTCCCAACCAAGAAAATGATGTACTCAATACTTGATGTTAAAATTCCTGAAATTGAATTGGTTTACGAATATACACGAATATTCACATGCAATAAAATTTATTAAAAATAAATAAACTTCCATAACTGTAAAAATTGCTCAAAAACTTCTTTCAAGCTAGAAAATGATGTATTCATGACACATACTCGAAAGATCGCACGAAATCGAAATTTATCAAAAAAATAAAAAAACTCCTGTAATTTGTGAAAATTTCTCCAAAATTTCTTTCAAACAAGAAAATGATGTACGCAATGCTTGATGTTAAAATTCCAGAAATTGAAGTGGTTTACGAAGACATATTCTAGAAAATTCGCAGGAAATCAAAATTTTATTAAAATATTAAAAAAAAATACGTAACTGTGAAATTTGCTCAAAAACTTCTTCCAACCAAGAAAATGATGTATTCATGACACACACTCGAATATTCGCACGAAATCAAAATTTTACAAAAAAATCTTACGTAATTTGAGCGAATTTCTAAAAAAACTTCTTCCAAACAAGAAAATGATTTAATCAATTCTTCATGTTAAAATTCCTCAAATTGAATTGGTTTACGAATATCCACGAATATTCATATGCAATAAAAAGCTATTAAAAATAAATTAACTTCCATAACTGTAAAAATTGCTCAAATATTTATTTCAAGCTAGAAAATGATGTATTCATGACACATACTCGAAAGATCGCACGAAATCGAAATTTATCGAAAAATAAAAAAACTCATGTAATTTGAGAAAATTTCTCCAAAATTTATTTCAACCAAGAAAATGATGTACTCAATGCTTGATGTTAAAATTCCAGAAATTGAAGTGGTTTACGAAGACATATTCAAGAAAATTCGCACGAAATCAAAAATTTATCAAAAATTAAAAAAACGTAATAACTGTGAAATTTGCTCAAAAACTTCTTCCAACCAAGAAAATGATGTATTCATGACACACACTCGAATATTCGCACGAAATCGAAATTTTATCAAAAAAATCTTACGTAATTTGTGCAAATTTCTAAAAAAAATTCTTCAAAACAAGAAAATGATTTAATCTATACTTGATGTTAAAATTCCAAAAATTGAATTGGTTTACGAAGACATATATTCGAATATTCGCACGAAATCAAAGTTTATCAAAAAGTAAAAAAACGTACATAACTGTGAAAATTACTCAAAAACTTCTTCCAACCAAGAAAATGATGTATTCATGACACATACTAGAAAATTCGCACGAAATTGAAATTTATCAAAAAATCAAAAAACTCGTGTATAATTATTTTGGAAAATTTCTCAAAAATTTCTTCCAACCACGAGTATGATGTACTCAATACTAGATGTTAAAATTACAGAAATTGTAAGTGGTTTATGAAGACATATAATCGAATATTCACATGAAATAAAAATTTATTAAAAATAAATAAATTCCATAACTGTAAAAATTGCTCAAAAACTTCTTCCAACCAAGAAAATGATATATTCATGACACATATTCGAAAGATCGCACGAATCAAAATTTATCAAAAAATCAAAGAACACATGTAATTTGTGAAAATTTCTTCCAACCAAGGAAAAGATGTACTCAATACTTGATGTTAAAATTCCAGAAATTCTAAGTGGATTACGAAGACATGTGCTCGAATATTCACACGAAATCAAAATTTATCAAAAATTACAGAACGTCCATAACTGTGAAATTAGCTCAAAATCTTTTTCCGACAATGAAAATGATGTATTCATGACACACACTCGAATATTCGCGCGAAATCAAAATTTTATAAAAAAAAAAATCAAAAATCTTACGTAACTTGTGCAAATTTCTCAAAAAACTTCTCCCAACCAAGAAAATGATGTACTCAATACTTGATGTTAAAATTCCTGAAATTGAATTGGTTTACGAATATACACGAATATTCACATGCAATAAAAATTTATTAAAAATAAATAAACTTCCATAACTGTAAAAATTGCTCAAAAACTTCTTTCAAGCTAGAAAATGATGTATTCATGACACATACTCGAAAGATCGCACGAAATCGAAATTTATCAAAAAAATAAAAAAACTCATGTAATTTGTGAAAATTTCTCCAAAATTTCTTTCAAACAAGAAAATGATGTACTCAATGCTTGATGTTAAAATTCCAGAAATTGAAGTGGTTTACGAAGACATATTCAAGAAAATTCGCACGAAATCAAAAAATTTATCAAAAATTAAAAAAACAGTAATAACTGTGAAATTTGCTCAAAAACTTCTTCCAACCAAGAAAATGATGTATTCATGACACACACTCGAATATTCGCACGAAATCGAAATTTTATCAAAAAAATCTTACGTAATTTGTGCAAATTTCTAAAAAAAATTCTTCAAAACAAGAAAATGATTTAATCTATACTTGATGTTAAAATTCAAAAATTGAATTGGTTTACGAATGACATATATTCGAATATTCGCACGAAATCAAAGTTTATCAAAAAGTAAAAAAACGTACATAACTGTGAAAATTACTCAAAAACTTCTTCCAACCAAGAAAATGATGTATTCATGACACATACTAGAAAATTCGCACGAAATTGAAATTTATCAAAAAATCAAAAAACCCGTGTATAATTATTTTGGAAAATTTCTCAAAAATTTCTTCCAACCACGAGTATGATGTACTCAATACTAGATGTTAAAATTACAGAAATTGTAAGTGGTTTATGAAGACATATACTCGAATATTCACATGAAATAAAAATTTATTAAAAATAAATAAACTTCCATAACTGTAAAAATTGCTCAAAAACTTCTTCCAACCAAGAAAATGATATATTCATGACACATATTCGAAAGATCGCACGAAATCAAAATTTATCAAAAAATCAAAGAACACATGTAATTTGTGAAAATTTCTCCAAAATTTCTTCCAACCAAGGAAATGATGTACTCAATACTTGATGTTAAAATTCCAGAAATTCTAGTGGTTTACGAAGACATGTACTAGAATATTCACACGAAATCAAAATTTATCAAAAATTACAGAACGTCCATAACTGTGAAATTAGCTCAAAATCTTTTTCCGACAATGAAAATGATGTATTCATGACACACACTCGAATATTCGCGCGAAATCAAAATTTTATAAAAAAAAAATCAAAAATCTTACGTAACTTGTGCAAATTTCTCAAAAACTTCTCCCAACCAAGAAAATGATGTACTCAATACTTGATGTTAAAATTCCTGAAATTGAATTGGTTTACGAATATACACGAATATTCACATGCAATAAAAATTTATTAAAAATAAATAAACTTCCATAACTGTAAAAATTGCTCAAAAACTTCTTTCAAGCTAGAAAATGATGTATTCATGACACATACTCGAAAGATCGCACGAAATCGAAATTTATCAAAAAAATAAAAAAACTCATGTAATTTGTGAAAATTTCTCCAAAATTTCTTTCAAACAAGAAAATGATGTACTCAATGCTTGATGTTAAAATTCCAGAAATTGAAGTGGTTTACGAAGACATATTCTAGAAAATTCGCACGAAATCAAAATTTTATTAAAAAATTAAAAAAAAGTACATAACTGTGAAATTTGCTCAAAAACTTCTTCCAACCAAGAAAATGATGTATTCATGACACACACTTCGAATATTCGCACGAAATCGAAATTTTACAAAAAAATCTTACGTAATTTGAGCGAATTTCTAAAAAAACTTCTTCAAAACAAGAAAATGATTTAATCAATACTTCATGTTAAAATTCCTCAAATTGAATTGGTTTACGAATATCCACGAATATTCATATGCAATAAAAATCTATTAAAAATAAATTAACTTCCATAACTGTAAAAATTGCTCAAAAATTATTTCAAGCTAGAAAATGATGTATTCATGACACATACTCGAAAGATCGCATGAAATCGAAATTTATCGAAAAATAAATAAACTCATGTAATTTGAGAAAATTTCTCCAAAATTTATTTCAACCAAGAAAATGATGTACTCAATGCTTGATGTTAAAATTCCAGAAATTGAAGTGGTTTACGAAGACATATTCAAGAAAATTCGCACGAAATCAAAAATTTATCAAAAATTAAAAAAACGTAATAACTGTGAAATTTGCTCAAAAACTTCTTCCAGCCAAGAAAATGATGTATTCATGACACACACTCGAATATTCGCACGAAATCGAAATTTTATCAAAAAAATCTTACGTAATTTGTGCAAATTTCTAAAAAAAATTCTTCAAAACAAGAAAATGATTTAATCTATACTTGATGTTAAAATTCCAAAAATTGAATTGGTTTACGAAGACATATATTCGAATATTCGCACGAAATCAAAGTTTATCAAAAAGTAAAAAAACGTACATAACTGTGAAAATTACTCAGAAAACTTCTTCCAACCAAGAAAATGATGTATTCATGACACATACTAGAAAATTCGCACGAAATTGAAATTTATCAAAAAATCAAAAAACTCGTGTATAATTATTTTGGAAAATTTCTCAAAAATTTCTTCCAACCACGAGTATGATGTACTCAATACTAGATGTTAAAATTACAGAAATTGTAAGTGGTTTATGAAGACATATACTCGAATATTCACATGAAATAAAAATTTATTAAAAATAAATAAACTTCCATAACTGTAAAAATTGCTCAAAAACTTCTTCCAACCAAGAAAATGATATATTCATGACACATATTCGAAAGATCGCACGAAATCAAAATTTATCAAAAAATCAAAGAACACATGTAATTTGTGAAAATTTCTCCAAATTTCTTCCAACCAAGGAAATGATGTACTCAATACTTGATGTTAAAATTCCAGAAATTCTAGTGGTTTACGAAGACATGTACTAGAATATTCACACGAAATCAAATTATCAAAAATTACAGAACGTCCATAACTGTGAAATTAGCTCAAAATCTTTTTCCGACAATGAAAATGATGTATTCATGACACACACTCGAATATTCGCGCGAAATCAAAATTTTATAAAAAAAAAAATCAAAAATCTTACGTAACTTGTGCAAATTTCTCAAAAAACTTCTCCAACCAAGAAAATGATGTACTCAATACTTGATGTTAAAATTCCTGAAATTGAATTGGTTTACGAATATACACGAATATTCACATGCAATAAAAATTTATTAAAAATAAATAAACTTCCATAACTGTAAAAATTGCTCAAAAACTTCTTTCAAGCTAGAAAATGATGTATTCATGACACATACTCGAAAGATCGCACGAAATCGAAATTTATCAAAAAAATAAAAAAACTCATGTAATTTGTGAAAATTTCTCCAAAATTTCTTTCAAACAAGAAAATGATGTACTCAATGCTTGATGTTAAAATTCCAGAAATTGAAGTGGTTTACGAAGACATATTCTAGAAAATTCGCACGAAATCAAAATTTTATTAAAAAATTAAAAAAAAAGTACATAACTGTGAAATTTGCTCAAAAACTTCTTCCAACCAAGAAAATGATGTATTCATGACACACACTCGAATATTCGCACGAAATCGAAATTTTACAAAAAAATCTTACGTAATTTGAGCGAATTTCTAAAAAAACTTCTTCAAAACAAGAAAATGATTTAATCAATACTTCATGTTAAAATTCCTCAAATTGAATTGGTTTACGAATATCCACGAATATTCATATGCAATAAAAATCTATTAAAAATAAATTAACTTCCATAACTGTAAAAATTGCTCAAAAATTTATTTCAAGCTAGAAAATGATGTATTCATGACACATACTCGAAAGATCGCACGAAATCGAAATTTATCGAAAAATAAAAAAACTCATGTAATTTGAGAAAATTTCTCCAAAATTTATTTCAACCAAGAAAATGATGTACTCAATGCTTGATGTTAAAATTCCAGAAATTGAAGTGGTTTACGAAGACATATTCAAGAAAATTCGCACGAAATCAAAAATTTATCAAAAATTAAAAAAACGTAATAACTGTGAAATTTGCTCAAAAACTTCTTCCAACCAAGAAAATGATGTATTCATGACACACACTCGAATATTCGCACGAAATCGAAATTTTATCAAAAAATCTTACGTAATTTGTGCAAATTTCTAAAAAAAATTCTTCAAAACAAGAAAATGATTTAATCTATACTTGATGTTAAAATTCCAAAAATTGAATTGGTTTACGAAGACATATATTCGAATATTCGCACGAAATCAAAGTTTATCAAAAAGTAAAAAAACGTACATAACTGTGAAAATTACTCAAAAACTTCTTCCAACCAAGAAAATGATGTATTCATGACACATACTAGAAAATTCGCACGAAATTGAAATTTATCAAAAAATCAAAGGACACATGTAATTTGTGAAAATTTCTCCAAAATTTCTTCCAACCAAGGAAATGATATACTCAATACTTGATGTTAAAATTCCAGAAATTCTAGTGGTTTACGAAGACATGTACTAGAATATTCACACGAAATCAAAATTTATCAAAAATTACACAACGTCCATAACTGTGAAATTAGCTCAAAATCTTTTTCCGACAATGAAAATGATGTATTCATGACACACACTCGAATATTCGCGCGAAATCAAAATTTTATAAAAAAAAAATCAAAAATCTTACGTAACTTGTGCAAATTTCTCAAAAAACTTCTCCCAACCAAGAAAATGATGTACTCAATACTTGATGTTAAAATTCCTGAAATTGAATTGGTTTACGAATATACACGAATATTCACATGCAATAAAAATTTATTAAAAATAAATAAACTTCCATAACTGTAAAAATTGCTCAAAAACTTCTTTCAAGCTAGAAAATGATGTATTCATGACACATACTCGAAAGATCGCACGAAATCGAACTTTATCAAAAAAATAAAAAAACTCATGTAATTTGTGAAAATTTCTCCAAAATTTCTTTCAAACAAGAAAATGATGTACTCAATGCTTGATGTTAAAATTCCAGAAATTGAAGTGGTTTACGAAGAGATATTCTAGAAAATTCGCACGAAATCAAAATTTTATTAAAAATTAAAAAAAAAGTACATAACTGTGAAATTTGCTCAAAAACTTCTTCCAACCAAGAAAATGATGTATTCATGACACACACTCGAATATTCGCACGAAATCGAAATTTTACAAAAAAATCTTACGTAATTTGAGCGAATTTCTAAAAAAACTTCTTCAAAACAAGAAAATGATTTAATCAATACTTCATGTTAAAATTCCTCAAATTGAATTGGTTTACGAATATCCACGAATATTCATATGCAATAAAAATCTATTAAAAATAAATTAACTTCCATAACTGTAAAAATTGCTCAAAAATTTATTTCAAGCTAGAAAATGATGTATTCATGACACATACTCGAAAGATCGCACGAAATCGAAATTTATCGAAAAATAAAAAAACTCATGTAATTTGAGAAAATTTCTCCAAAATTTATTTCAACCAAGAAAATGATGTACTCAATGCTTGATGTTAAAATCCAGAAATTGAAGTGGTTTACGAAGACATATTCAAGAAAATTCGCACGAAATCAAAAATTTATCAAAAATTAAAAAAACGTAATAACTGTGAAATTTGCTCAAAAACTTCTTCCAACCAAGAAAATGATGTATTCATGACACACACTCGAATATTCGCACGAAATCGAAATTTTATCAAAAAATCTTACGTAATTTGTGCAAATTTCTAAAAAAAATTCTTCAAAACAAGAAAATGATTTAATCTATACTTGATGTTAAAATTCCAAAAATTGAATTGGTTTACGAAGACATATATTCGAATATTCGCACGAAATCAAAGTTTATCAAAAGTAAAAAAACGTACATAACTGTGAAAATTACTCAAAAACTTCTTCCAACCAAGAAAATGATGTATTCATGACACATACTAGAAAATTCGCACGAAATTGAAATTTATCAAAAAATCAAAAAACTCGTGTATAATTATTTTGGAAAATTTCTCAAAAATTTCTTCCAACCACGAGTATGATGTACTCAATACTAGATGTTAAAATTACAGAAATTGTAAGTGGTTTATGAAGACATATACTCGAATATTCACATGAAATAAAAATTTATTAAAAATAAATAAACTTCCATAACTGTAAAAATTGCTCAAAAACTTCTTCCAACCAAGAAAATGATATATTCATGACACATATTCGAAAGATCGCACGAAATCAAAATTTATCAAAAAATCAAAGAACACATGTAATTTGTGAAAATTTCTCCAAATTTCTTCCAACCAAGGAAATGATGTACTCAATACTTGATGTTAAAATTCCAGAAATTCTAGTGGTTTACGAAGACATGTACTAGAATATTCACACGAAATCAAAATTTATCAAAAATTACAGAACGTCCATAACTGTGAAATTAGCTCAAAATCTTTTTCCGACA
Source organism: Haberlea rhodopensis (assembly GCA_907163345.1). Classification (NCBI taxonomy): domain Eukaryota; kingdom Viridiplantae; phylum Streptophyta; class Magnoliopsida; order Lamiales; family Gesneriaceae; genus Haberlea; species Haberlea rhodopensis. Next base: position 23,881 of record CAJQUN010001328.1, read on the forward strand.
ATGAAAATGATGTATTCATGACACACACTCGAATATTCGCGCGAAATCAAAATTTTATAAAAAAAAAATCAAAAATCTTACGTAACTTGTGCAAATTTCTCAAAAAACTTCTCCAACCAAGAAAATGATGTACTCAATACTTGATGTTAAAATTCCTGAAATTGAATTGGTTTACGAATATACACGAATATTCACATGCAATAAAAATTTATTAAAAATAAATAAACTTCCATAACTGTAAAAATTGCTCAAAAACTTCTTTCAAGCTAGAAAATGATGTATTCATGACACATACTCGAAAGATCGCACGAAATCAAAATTTATCAAAAAAATAAAAAAAACTCATGTAATTTGTGAAAATTTCTCCAAAATTTCTTTCAAACAAGAAAATGATGTACTCAATGCTTGATGTTAAAATTCCAGAAATTGAAGTGGTTTACGAAGACATATTCTAGAAAATTCGCACGAAATCAAAATTTTATTAAAAAATTAAAAAAAAAGTACATAACTGTGAAATTTGCTCAAAAACTTCTTCCAACCAAGAAAATGATGTATTCATGACACACACTCGAATATTCGCACGAAATCGAAATTTTACAAAAAAATCTTACGTAATTTGAGCGAATTTCTAAAAAAACTTCTTCAAAACAAGAAAATGATTTAATCAATACTTCATGTTAAAATTCCTCAAATTGAATTGGTTTACGAATATCCACGAATATTCATATGCAATAAAAATCTATTAAAAATAAATTAACTTCCATAACTGTAAAAATTGCTCAAAAATTTATTTCAAGCTAGAAAATGATGTATTCATGACACATACTCGAAAGATCGCACGAAATCGAAATTTATCGAAAAATAAAAAAACTCATGTAATTTGAGAAAATTTCTCCAAAATTTATTTCAACCAAGAAAATGATGTACTCAATGCTTGATGTTAAAATTCCAGAAATTGAAGTGGTTTACGAAGACATATTCAAGAAAATTCGCACGAAATCAAAAATTTATCAAAAATTAAAAAAACGTAATAACTGTGAAATTTGCTCAAAAAACTATCTTCCAACCAAGAAAATGATGTATTCATGACACACACTCGAATATTCGCACGAAATCGAAATTTTATCAAAAAAATCTTACGTAATTTGTGCAAATTTCTAAAAAAATTCTTCAAAACAAGAAAATGATTTAATCTATACTTGATGTTAAAATTCCAAAAATTGAATTGGTTTACGAAGACATATATTCGAATATTCGCACGAAATCAAAGTTTATCAAAAAGTAAAAAAACGTACATAACTGTGAAAATTACTCAAAAACTTCTTCCAACCAAGAAAATGATGTATTCATGACACATACTAGAAAATTCGCACGAAATTGAAATTTATCAAAAAATCAAAAAACTCGTGTATAATTATTTTGGAAAATTTCTCAAAAATTTCTTCCAACCACGAGTATGATGTACTCAATACTAGATGTTAAAATTACAGAAATTGTAAGTGGTTTATGAAGACATATACTCGAATATTCACATGAAATAAAAATTTATTAAAAATAAATAAACTTCCATAACTGTAAAAATTGCTCAAAACTTCTTCCAACCAAGAAAATGATATATTCATGACACATATTCGAAAGATCGCACGAAATCAAAATTTATCAAAAAATCAAAGAACACATGTAATTTGTGAAAATTTCTCCAAAATTTCTTCCAACCAAGGAAATGATGTACTCAATACTTGATGTTAAAATTCCAGAAATTCTAGTGGTTTACGAAGACATATACTAGAATATTCACACGAAATCAAAATTTATCAAAAATTACAGAACGTCCATAACTGTGAAATTAGCTCAAAATCTTTTTCCGACAATGAAAATGATGTATTCATGACACACACTCGAATATTCGCGCGAAATCAAAATTTTATAAAAAAAAAATCAAAAATCTTACGTAACTTGTGCAAATTTCTCAAAAAACTTCTCCCAACCAAGAAAATGATGTACTCAATACTTGATGTTAAAATTCCTGAAATTGAATTGGTTTACGAATATACACGAATATTCACATGCAATAAAAATTTATTAAAAATAAATAAACTTCCATAACTGTAAAAATTGCTCAAAAACTTCTTTCAAGCTAGAAAATGATGTATTCATGACACATACTCGAAAGATCGCACGAAATCGAAATTTATCAAAAAAATAAAAAAACTCATGTAATTTGTGAAAATTTCTCCAAAATTTCTTTCAAACAAGAAAATGATGTACTCAATGCTTGATGTTAAAATTCCAGAAATTGAAGTGGTTTACGAAGACATATTCTAGAAAATTCGCACGAAATCAAAAATTTTATTGAAAAATTAAAAAAAAGTACATAACTGTGAAATTTGCTCAAAACTTCTTCCAACCAAGAAAATGATGTATTCATGACACACACTCGAATATTCGCACGAAATCGAAATTTTACAAAAAAAATCTTACGTAATTTGAGCGAATTTCTAAAAAAACTTCTTCAAAACAAGAAAAATGATTTAATCAATACTTCATGTTAAAATTCCTCAATTGAATTGGTTTACGAATATCCACGAATATTCATATGCAATAAAAATCTATTAAAAATAAATTAACTTCCATAACTGTAAAAATTGCTCAAAAATTATTTCAAGCTAGAAAATGATGTATTCATGACACATACTCGAAAGATCGCACGAAATCGAAATTTATCGAAAAATAAAAAAACTCATGTAATTTGAGAAAATTTCTCCAAAATTTATTTCAACCAAGAAAATGATGTACTCAATGCTTGATGTTAAAATTCCAGAAATTGTAAGTGGTTTATGAAGACATATACTCGAATATTCACATGAAATAAAAATTTATTAAAAATAAATAAACTTTCATAACTGTAAAAATTGCTCAAAAACTTCTTCCAACCAAGAAAATGATATATTCATGACACATATTCGAAAGATCGCACGAAATCAAAATTTATCAAAAAATCAAAGAACACATGTAATTTGTGAAAATTTCTCCAAAATTTCTTCCAACCAAGGAAATGATGTACTCAATACTTGATGTTAAAATTCTAGAAATTCTAGTGGTTTACGAAGACATGTACTAGAATATTCACAAGAAATCAAAATTTATCAAAAATTACAGAACGTCAATAACTGTGAAATTAGCTCAAAATCTTTTTCCGACAATGAAAATGATGTATTCATGACACACACTCGAATATTAGCGCGAAATCAAAATTTTATAAAAAAAAATCAAAAATCTTACGTAACTTGTGCAAATTTCTCTAAAAACTTCTCCAAACCAAGAAAATGATGTACTCAATACTTGATGTTAAAATTCCTGAAATTGAATTGGTTTACGAATATAAACGAATATTCACATGAAATAAAAATTTATTAAAAATAAATAAACTTCCATAACTGTAAAAATTGGTCAAAAACTTCTTTCAAGCTAGAAAATGATGTATTCATGACACATACTCGAAAGATCGCACGAAATCAAATTTATCAAAAAAATAAAAAAACTCATGTAATTTGTGAAAATTTCTCCAAAATTTCTTTCAAACAAGAAAATGATGTACTCAATGCTTGATTAAAATTCCAAAAATTGAAGTGGTTTACGAAGACATATTCTAGAAAATTCGCACGAAATCAAAATTTTATTAAAAAATTAAAAAAAAGTACATAACAGTGAAATTTGCTCAAAAACTTCTTCCAACCAAGAAAATGATGTATTCATGACACATACTCGTATATTCGCACGAAATCGAAATTTTACAAAAAAATCTTACGTAATTTGAGCGAATTTCTAAAAAAACTTCTTCAAAACAAGAAAATGATTTAATCAATACTTCATGTTAAAATTCCTCAAATTGAATTGGTTTACGAATATCCACGAATATTCATATGCAATAAAAATCTATTAAAAATAAATTAACTTCCATAACTGTAAAAATTGCTCAAAAATTTATTTCAAGCTAGAAAATGATGTATTCATGACACATACTCGAAAGATCGCACGAAATCAAAATTTATGGAAAAATAACAAAACTCATGTAATTTGAGAAAATTTCTCCAAAATTTATTTCAACCAAGAAAATGATGTACTCAATGCTTGATGTTAAAATTCCAGAAATTGAAGCGGTTTACAAAGACATATTCAATAAAATTCGCACGAAATCAAAAATTTATCAAAAATTAAAAAAACGTAATAACTGTGAAATTTGATCAAAAACTACTTCCAACCAAGAAAATGATGTAATCATGACACACACTCGAATATTCGCACGAAATCGAAATTTTATAAAAAAAATCTTAAGTAATTTGTGCAAATTTCTAAAAAAAATTCTTCAAAACAAGAAAATGATTTAATCTATACTTGATGTTAAAATTCCAAAAATTGAATTGGTTTACGAAGACATATATTCGAATATTCGCACGAAATCAAAGTTTATCAAAAAGTAAAAAAACGTACATAACTGTGAAAATTACTCAAAAACTTCTTCCAACCAAGAAAATGATGTATTCATGACACATGTTAGAAAATTCGCACGAAATTGAAATTTATCAAAAAATCAAAAAACTCGTGTATAATTATTTTGGAAAATTTCTCAAAAATTTCTTCCAACCACGAGTATGATGTACTCAATACTAGATGTTAAAATAACAGAAATTGTAAGTGGTTTATGAAGACATATACTCGAATATTCACATGAAATAAAAATTTATTAAAAATAAATAAACTTTCATAACTGTAAAAATTGCTCAAAAACTTCTTCCAACCAAGAAATGATATATTCATGACACATATTCGAAAGATCGCACGAAATCAAAATTTATCAAAAAATCAAAGAACACATGTAATTTGTGAAAATTTCTCCAAAATTTCTTCCAACCAAGGAAATGATGTACTCAATACTTGATGTTAAAATTCTAGAAATTCTAGTGGTTTACGAAGACATGTACTAGAATATTCACAAGAAATCAAAATTTATCAAAAATTACAGAACGTCAATAACTGTGAAATTAGCTCAAAATCTTTTTCCGACAATGAAAATGATGTATTCATGACACACACTCGAATATTCGCGCGAAATCAAAATTTTATAAAAAAAAAATCAAAAATCTTACGTAACTTGTGCAAATTTCTCTAAAAACTTCTCCAAACCAAGAAAATGATGTACTCAATACTTGATGTTAAAATTCCTGAAATTGAATTGGTTTACGAATATAAACGAATATTCACATGCAATAAAAATTTATTAAAAATAAATAAACTTCCATAACTGTAAAAATTGGCTCAAAAACTTCTTTCAAGCTAGAAAATGATGTATTCATGACACATACTCGAAAGATCGCACGAAATCAAATTTATCAAAAAAATAAAAAAACTCATGTAATTTGTGAAAATTTCTCCAAAATTTCTTTCAAACAAGAAAATGATGTACTCAATGCTTGATGTTAAAATTCCAGAAATTGAAGTGGTTTACGAAGACATATTCTAGAAAATTCGCACGAAATCAAAATTTTATTAAAAAATTAAAAAAAAGTACATAACAGTGAAATTTGCTCAAAAACTTCTTCCAACCAAGAAAATGATGTATTCATGACACACTACTCGAATATTCGCACGAAATCGAAATTTTACAAAAAAATCTTACGTAATTTGAGCGAATTTCTAAAAAAACTTCTTCAAAACAAGAAAATGATATAATCAATACTTCATGTTAAAATTCCTCAAATTGAATTGGTTTACGAATATCCACGAATATTCATATGCAATAAAAATCTATTAAAAATAAATTAACTTCCATAACTTTAAAAATTGCTCAAAATTTTATTTCAAGCTAGAAAATGATGTATTCATGACACATACTCGAAAGATCGCACGAAATCGAAATTTATCGAAAAATAAAAAAACTCTTGTAATTTGAGAAAATTTCTCCAAAATTTATTTCAACCAAGAAAATGATGTACTCAATGCTTGATGTTAAAATTCCAGAAATTGAAGTGGTTTACGAAGACATATTCAAGAAAATTCGCACGAAATAAAAAAATTTATCAAAATTAAAAAAACGTAATAACTGTGAAATTTGCTCAAAAACTTCTTCCAACCAAGAAAATGATGTATTCATGACACACACTCGAATATTCGCACGAAATCGAAATTTTATCAAAAACATCTTACGTAATTTGTGCAAATTTCTAAAAAAATTTCTTCAAAACAAGAAAATGATTTAATCTACTTGATGTTAAAATTCCAAAAATTGAATTGGTTTACGAAGACATTTATTCGAATATTCGCACGAAATCAAAGTTTATCAAAAAGTAAAAAAACGTACATAACTGTGAAAATTACTCAAAAACTTCTTCCAACCAAGAAAATGATGTATTCATGACACATACTAGGAAATTCGCACGAAGGTGAAATTTATCAAAAAATCAAAAAACTCGTGTATAATTATTTTGGAAAATTTCTCAAAAATTTCTTCCAACCACGAGTATGATGTACTCAATACTAGATGTTAAAATTACAGAAATTGTAAGTTTATGAAGACATATACTCGAATATTCACATGAAATAAAAATTTATTAAAAATAAATAAACTTCCATAACTGTAAAATTGCTCAAAAACTTCTTCCAACCAAGAAAATGATATATTCATGACATATATTCGAAAGATCGCACGAAATCAAAATTTATCAAAAAATCAAAGAACACATGTAATTTGTGAAAATTTCTTCCAACCAAGGAAATGATGTACTCAATACTTGATGTTAAAATTCCAGAAATTCTAGTGGTTTACGAAGACATGTGCTAGAATATTCACACGAAATCAAAATTTATCAAAAATTACAGAACGTCCATAACTGTGAAATTAGCTCAAAATCTTTTTCCGACAATGAAAATGATGTATTCATGACACACTCTCGAATATTCGCGCGAAATCAAAATTTTATAAAAAAAAAATCAAAAATCTTACGTAACTTGTGCAAATTTCTCCAAAAACTTCTCCCAAATAAGGAAATGATGTACTCAATACTTGATGTTAAAATTCCTGAAATTGAATTGGTTTACGAATATACACGAATATTCACATGCAATAAAAATTTATTAAAAATAAATAAACTTCCATAACTCTAAAAATTGCTCTAAAACTTCTTTCAAGCTAGAAAATGATGTATTCATGACACATACTCGAAAGATCGCACGAAATCGAAATTTATCAAAAAAAAACTCATGTAATTTGTGAAAATTTTCCAAAATTTCTTTCAAACAAGAAAATGATGTACTCAATGCTTGATGTTAAAATTCCAGAAATTGAAGTGGTTTACGAAGACATATTCTAGAAAATTCGCACGAAATCCAAATTTTATTAAAAAATTAAAAAAAAAGTACATAACTGTGAAATTTGCTCAAAAACTTCTTCCAACCAAGAAAATGATGTATTCATGACACACACTCGAATATTCGCACGAAATCGAAATTTTACAAAAAAATCTTACGTAATTTGAGCGAATTTCTAAAAAAACTTCTTTAAAACAAGAAAATGATATAATCAATACTTCATGTTAAAATTCCTCAAATTGAATTGGTTTACGAATATCCACGAATATTCATATGCAATAAAAATCTATTAAAAATAAATTAACTTCCATAACTTTAAAAATTGCTCAAAAATTTATTTCAAGCTAGAAAATGATGTATTCATGACAAATACTCGAAAGATCGCACGAAATCGAAATTTATCGAAAAATAAAAAAACTCATGTAATTTGAGAAAATTTCTCCAAAATTTTATTCAACCAAGAAAATGATGTACTCAATGCTTGATGTCAAAATTCCAGAAATTGAAGTGGTATACGAAGACATATTCAAGAAAATTCGCACGAAATCAAAAAATTTATCAAAAATTAAAAAAACGTAATAACTGTGAAATTTGCTCAAAAACTTCTTGCAACCAAGAAAATGATCATGACACACACTCGAATATTCGCATGAAATCGAAATTTTATCAAAAAAATCTTACGTAATTTGTGCAAATTTCTAAAAAAAATTCTTCAAAACAAGAAAATGATTTAATCTATACTTGATGTTAAAATTCCAAAAATTGAATTGGTTTCGAAGACATATATTCGAATATTCGCACGAAATCAAAGTTTATCAAAAAGTAAAAAAACGTACATAACTGTGAAAATTACTAAAAAACTTCTTCCAACCAAGAAAATGATGTATTCATGACACATACTAGAAAATTCGCACGAAGGTGAAATTTATCAAAAAATCAAAAAACTCGTGTATAATTATTTTGGAAAATTTCTCAAAAATTTCTTCCAACCACGAGTATGATGTACTCAATACTAGATGTTAAAATTACAGAAATTGTAAGTGGTTTATGAAGACATATACTCGAATATTCACATGAAATAAAAATTTATTAAAAATAAATAAACTTCCATAACTGTAAAATTGCTCAAAAACTTCTTCCAACCAAGAAAATGATATATTCATGACACATATTCGAAAGATCGCACGAAATCAAAATTTATCAAAAAATCAAAGAACACATGTAATTTGTGAAAATTTCTTCCAACCAAGGAAATGATGTACTCAATACTTGATGTTAAAATTCCAGAAATTCTAGTGGTTTACGAAGACATGTGCTAGAATATTCACACGAAATCAAAATTTATCAAAAATACAGAACGTCCATAACTGTGAAATTAGCTCAAAATCTTTTTCCGACAATGAAAATGATGTATTCATGACACACACTCGAATATTCGCGCGAAATCAAAATTTTATAAAAAAAAAAATCAAAAATCTTACGTAACTTGTGCAAATTTCTCCAAAAACTTCTCCCAAATAAGGAAATGATGTACTCAATACTTGATGTTAAAATTCCTGAAATTGAATTGGTTTACGAATATACACGAATATTCACATGCAATAAAAATTTATTAAAAATAAATAAACTTCCATAACTCTAAAAATTGCTCTAAAACTTCTTTCAAGCTAGAAAATGATGTATTCATGACACATACTCGAAAGATCGCACGAAATCGAAATTTATCAAAAAAAAACTCATGTAATTTGTGAAAATTTTCCAAAATTTCTTTCAAACAAGAAAATGATGTACTCAATGCTTGATGTTAAAATTCCAGAAATTGAAGTGGTTTACGAATACATATTCTAGAAAATTCGCACGAAATCAAAATTTTATTAAAAAATTAAAAAAAAGTACATAACTGTGAAATTTGCTCAAAAACTTCTTCCAACCAAGAAAATGATGTATTCATGACACACACTCGCACGAAATCGAAATACAAAACAATCTTACGTAATTTGAGCGAATTTCTAAAAAAACTTCTTCAAAACAAGAAAATGATTTAATCAATACTTCATGTTAAAATTCCTCAAATTGAATTGGTTTACGAATATCCACGAATATTCATATGCAATAAAAATCTATTAAAAATAAATTAACTTCCATAACTTTAAAAATTGCTCAAAAATTTATTTCAAGCTAGAAAATGATGTATTCATGACACATACTCGAAAGATCGCACGAAATCGAAATTTATCGAAAAATAAAAAAACTCATGTAATTTGAGAAAATTTCTCCAAAATTTATTTCAACCAAGAAAATGATGTACTCAATGCTTGATGTTAAAATTCCAGAAATTGAAGTGGTTTACGAAGACATATTCAAGAAAATTCGCACGAAATCAAAAAATTTATCAAAAATTAAAAAAACGTAATAACTGTGAAATTTGCTCAAAAACTTCTTCCAACCAAGAAAATGATGTATTCATGACATACACTCAAATATTCGTAGGAAATCTAAATTTTATCAAAAAAGTCTTACGTAATTTGTGCAAATTTCTAAAAAAAATTCTTCAAAACAAGAAAATGATTTAATCTATACTTGATGTTAAAATTCCAAAAATTGAATTGGTTTACGAAGACATATATTCGAATATTCGCACGAAATCAAAGTTTAGCAAAAAGTAAAAAAACGTACATAACTGTGAAAATTACTCAAAAACTTCTTCCAACCAAGAAAATGATGTATTCATGACACATACTAGAAAATTAGCACGAAATTGAAATTTATCAAAAAATCAAAAAACTCGTGTATAATTATTTTGGAAAATTTCTCAAAAATTTCTTCCAACCACGAGTATGATGTACTTACTAGATGTTAAAATTACAGAAATTGTAAGTGGTTTATGAAGACATATACTCGAATATTCACATGAAATAAAAATTTATTAAAAATAAATAAACTTCCATAACTGTAAAAATTGCTCAAAAACTTCTTCCAACCAAGAAAATGATATATTCATGACACATATTCGAAAGATCGCACGAAATCAAAATTTATCAAAAAATCAAAGAACACATGTAATTTGTGAAAATTTCTTCCAACCAAGGAAATTATGTACTCAATAATTGATGTTAAAATTCCAGAAATTCTAGTGGTTTACGAAGACATGTACTAGAATATTCACACGAAATCAAAATTTATCAAAAATTACAGAACGTCCATAACTGTGAAATTAGCTCAAAATCTTTTTCCGACAATGAAAATGATGTATTCATGACACACACTCGAATATTCGCGCGAAATCAAAATTTTATAAAAAAAAAATCAAAAATCTTACGTAACTTGTGCAAATTTCTCAAAAAACTTATCCAAACCAAGAAAATGATGTACTCAATACTTGATGTTAAAATTCCTGAAATTGAATTGGTTTACGAATATACACGAATATTCACATGCAATAAAAATTTATTAAAATTAAATAAACTTCCATAACTGTAAAAATTGGTCAAAAACTTCTTTCAAGCTAGAAAATGATGTATTCATGACACATACTCGAAAGATCGCACGAAATCAAAATTTATCAAAAAAATAAAAAAAACTCATGTAATTTGTGAAAATTTCTCCAAAATTTCTTTCAAAACAAGAAAATGATGTACTCAATGCTTGATGTTAAAATTCCAGAAATTGAAGTGGTTTACGAAGACATATTCTAGAAAGTTCGCACGAAATCAAAATCTTATTAAAAAATTAAATAAAAGTACATAACTGTGAAATTTGCTCAAAAACTTCTTCCAACCAAGAAAATGATGTATTCATGACACACACTCGCACGAAATCGAAATTTTACAAAACATTCTTACGTAATTTGAGCGAATTTCTAAAAAAACTTCTTCAAAACAAGAAAATGATTTAATCAATACTTCATGTTAAAATTCCTCAAATTGAATTGGTTTACGAATATCCACGAATATTCATATGCAATAAAAATCTATTAAAAATAAATTAACTTCCATAACTTTAAAAATTGCTCAAAAATTTATTTCAAGCTAGAAAATGATGTATTCATGACACATACTCGAAAGATCGCACGAAATCGAAATTTATCGAAAAATAAAAAAACTCATGCAATTTGAGAAAATTTCTCCAAAATTTATTTCAACCAAGAAAATGATGTACTCAATGCTTGATGTTAAAATTCCAGAAATTGAAGCGGTTTACAAAGACATATTCAAGAAAATTCGCACGAAATCAAAAAATTTATCAAAAATTAAAAAAACGTAATAACTGTGAAATTTGATCAAAAACTACTTCCAACCAAGAAAATGATGTAATCATGACACACACTCGAATATTCGCACGAAATCGAAATTTTATAAAAAAAATCTTAAGTAATTTGTGCAAATTTCTAAAAAAAATTCTTCAAAACAAGAAAATGATTTAATCTATACTTGATGTTAAAATTCCAAAAATTGAATTGGTTTACGAAGACATATATTCGAATATTCGCACGAAATCAAAGTTTATCAAAAAGTAAAAAAACGTACATAACTGTGAAAATTACTCAAAAACTTCTTCCAACCAAGAAAATGATGTATCCATGACAAATACTAGAAAATTCGCACGAAATTGAAATTTATTAAAAAATCAAAAAACTCGTGTATAATTATTTTGGAAAATTTCTCAAAAATTTCTTCCAACCACGAGTATGATGTACTCAATACTAGATGTTAAAATTACAAAAATTGTAAGTGGTTTATGAAGACATATACTCGAATATCACAGAAATAAAAATTTATTAAAAATAAATAAACTTCCATAACTGTAAAAATTGCTCAAAAACTTCTTCCAACCAAGAAAATAATATATTCATGACACATATTCGAAAGATCGCACGAAATCAAAATTTATCAAAAAATCAAAGAACACATGTAATTTGTGAAAATTTCTTCCAACCAAGGAAATGATGTACTCAATACTTGATGTTAAAATTCTAGAGGTTTACGAAGACATGTACTAGAATATTCACACGAAATCAAAATTTATCAAAAATTACAGAACGTCCATAACTGTGAAATTAGCTCAAAATCTTTTTCCGACAATGAAAATGATGTATTCATGACACACACTCGAATATTCGCGCGAAATCAAAATTTATAAAAAAAAAAATCAAAAATCTTACGTAACTTGTGCAAATTTCTCAAAAAACTTATCCAAACCAAAAAATGATGTACTCAATACTTGATGTTAAAATTCCTGAAATTGAATTGGTTTACGAATATACACGAATATTCACATGCAATAAAAATTTATTAAAAATAAATAATCTTCCATAACATTAAAAATTGGTCAAAAACTTCTTTCAAGCTAGAAAATGATGTATTCATGACACATACTCGAAAGATCGCACGAAATCAAAATTTATCAAAAAAATAAAAAAAACTCATGTAATTTGTGAAAATTTCTCCAAAATTTCTTTCAAACAAGAAAATGATGTACTCAATGCTTGATGTTAAAATTCCAGAAATTGAAGTGGTTTACGAAAACATATTCTAGAAAATTCGCACGAAATCAAAATTTTATTAAAAAATTAAAAAAAAGTACATAACTGTGAAATTTGCTCAAAAACTTCTTCCAACCAAGAAAATGATGTATTCATGACACACACTCGAATATTCGCACGAAATCGAAATTTTACAAAAAAATCTTACGTAATTTGAGCGAATTTCTAAAAAAACATCTTCAAAACAAGAAAATGATTTAATCAATACTTCATGTTAAAATTCCTCAAATTGAATTGGTTTACGAATATCCACGAATATTCATATGCAATAATAATCTATTAAAAATAAATTAACTTCCATAACTGTAAAAATTGCTCAAAAATTTATTTCAAGCTAGAAAATGATGTATTCATGACACATACTCGAAAGATCGCACGAAATCGAAATTTATCGAAAAATAACAAAACTCATGTAATTTGAGAAAATTTCTCCAAAATTTATTTCAACCAAGAAAATGATGTACTCAATGCTTGATGTTAAAATTCCAGAAATTGAAGCGGTTTACGAAGACATATTCAAGAAAATTCGCACGAAATCAAAAAATTTATCAAAAATTAAAAAAACGTAATAACTGTGAAATTTGATCAAAAACTACTTCCAACCAAGAAAATGATGTAATCATGACACACACTCGAATATTCGCACGAAATCGAAATTTTATAAAAAAAATCTTAAGTAATTTGTGCAAATTTCTAAAAAAAATTCTTCAAAACAAGAAAATGATTTAATCTATACTTGATGTTAAAATTCCAAAAATTGAATTGGTTTACGAAGACATATATTCGAATATTCGCACGAAATCAAAGTTTATCAAAAAGTAAAAAAACGTACATAACTGTGAAAATTACTCAAAAACTTCTTCCAACCAAGAAAATGATGTATTCATGACACATACTAGAAAATTAGCACGAAATTGAAATTTATCAAAAAATCAAAAAACTCGTGTATAATTATATTGGAAAATTTCTCAAAAATTTCTTCCAACCACGAGTATGATGTACTCAATACTAGATGTTAAAATTACAGAAATTGTAAGTGGTTTATGAAGACATATACTCGAATATTCACATGAAATAAAAATTTATTAAAAATAAATAAACTTCCATAACTGTAAAAATTGCTCAAAAACTTCTTCCAACCAAGAAAATGATATATTCATGACACATATTCGAAAGATCGCACGAAATCAAAATTTATCAAAAAATCAAAGAACACATGTAATTTGTGAAAATTTCTTCCAACCAAGGAAATGATGTACTCAATACTTGATGTTAAAATTCCAGAAATTCTAGTGGTTTACGAAGACATGTGCTAGAATATTCACACGAAATCAAAATTTATCAAAAATTACAGAACGTCCATAACTGTGAAATTAGCTCAAAATATTTTTCCGACAATGAAAATGATGTATTCATGACACACACTCGAATATTCGCGCGAAATCAAAATTTTATAAATAAAAAAATCAAAAATCTTACGTAACTTGTGCAAATTTCTCAAAAAACTTCTCCCAACCAATAAAATGTTGTACTCAATACTTGATGTTAAAATTCCTGAAATTGAATTGGTTTACGAATATACACGAATATTCACATGCAATAAAAATTTATTAAAAATAAATAAACTTCCATAACTGTAAAAATTGGCTCAAAAACTTCTTTCAAGCTAGAAAATGATGTATTCATGACACATACTCGAAAGATCGCACGAAATCGAAATTTATCAAAAAAATAAAATAACTCATGTAATTTGTGAAAATTTCTCCAAAATTTCTTTCAAACAAGAAAATGATGTACTCAATGCTTGATGTTAAAATTCCAGAAATTGAAGTGGTTTACGAAGACATATTCTAGAAAATTCGCACGAAATCAAAATTTTATTAAAAAATTAAAAAAAGTACATAACTGTAAAATTTGCTCAAAAACTTCTTCCAACCAAGAAAATGATGTTTTCATGACACACACTCGAATATTCGCACGAAATCAAAATTTTACAAAAAAATCTTACGTAATTTGAGCTAATTTCTAAAAAAACTTCTTCAAAACAAGAAAATGATTTAATCAATACTTCATGTTAAGATTCCTCAAATTGAATTGGTTTACGAATATCCACGAATATTCATATGCAATAAAAATCTATTAAAAATAAATTAACTTCCATAACTGTAAAAATTGCTCAAAAATTTATTTCAAGCTAGAAAATGATGTATTCATGACACATACTCGAAAGATCGCACGAAATCGAAATTTATCGAAAAATAAAAAAACTCATGTAATTTGAGAAAATTTCTCGAAAATTTATTTCAACCAAGAAAATGATGTACTCAATGTATGATGTTAAAATTCCAGAAATTGAAGTGGTTTACGAAGACATATTCAAGAAAATTCGCACGAAATCAAAAAATTTATCAAAAATTAAAAAAACGTAACAAACTATACATAAGTAATGTACCATGCACGGATTAAGAGTTCATACTAGTTAAGTTGTTTACAAGGTTATCAAAAACCTAACAAACTATACATAACATGTACATAAACAACCTAATCCAAAAGAACTCCTAGGCAGTGGTTCCCCTCGCAGCGGAAATCATGACTCACGCTCCCCACGTCTATGAGTCCCTACAGAAACATTCACAACGTGAGTATAGATAACAATTATCTCAGTGCAATATCAAAACACAATATCAATAAGCACAATAAATCATATAACGTGAATGTTCTGTATCATGCATCCACAAATGCACTATGTCATGACATGTCTCAACAATTTCCCTATTATCACGAGCCCCATATGATATGCCTAATCAGCTCAATATGTCAGTGAAACCACATCACATCTGCATATTAGCAGCACATATCATAGTACCATGCTCATCGGTGATAATAGCCAGAGTATATACCCACACCAGGCGTATATCTCTCAAGCCAAAGCATATGTAGTATATCTATCGTGGCAACGATCCCAGCCAAAGCATATACCACACCAGGCATATCTATCAAGGCAATGATCTCACCAAAGCATATACACATATCTATCAAGGCATCTAACCCAATCATATGAAATCCATGTATGCATATGCATATGATACTACCAATCATATGACACAACGATAACATAAATCATATGATATCAAAACCATAATAGCATCATCACATAATATCTATACTCCGTACGTCAAACGTACCTGTATTTCGACACAAAAGCGATAAATCAGGCGTTGATAGCTAATTGCCTCTTTGCCCTGTCCCCTGAGATGATGCTACAACAATGCCAACAATATAACATGTTATCATAGTCATTAAAATCAAATTCTAAAAAAAAATAACATTTTTCAACTTTTCTAAACCACCGATCGATCGCTACAAACACCGATCGATCGCCATCACATTCTGTCCCCTCGCGATCGATCGCAACAACTTGGCGATCGATCGCCACAATGCTCTGTTCATCGCGATCGATCGCGACAATTTCACCGATCGATCGCCACACCTTTTCACCGCCTTAAAAATTGGCTGTCTTCGGCGATCGATCGCCAAAACGTACCGATCGATCGCCGATGCCCAGAAAGGTTAGAGCATGGCGATTTTCAAGCTTATCTCCATGGTTCTTCTCCTCTAATTCAATTTGAACCATATCAACTTGTTTCTTACAATCTCTAGGACCATAATAACATGTTTCTATCATCAAAGAATCCAATTCATAGCATATAAACATGATATGATTCTTTACATGCACACTTGATCTTTCCTTTCACATATCTTAACATCCATAACATAATTCAAGTGTTCAATCATGAATTCCTTACCAAGATACTAAGAAATCACTTCACCCAACTTCCTAGCTCACTTCACAAGTGAAAACTCAAGCTTTGCCTAAGAAAATCTCCAAGGGTTGGAGAGGAGCTTTGTAGAGAATTTTAGGTGAAAAGTGGTGTAGTATGTGATTTCACCTCTAAGCCACTTGATATAGAACCTTAAGTCCCTAAGTTACTTGATATCATGTCATTTGGAGATAATTACATGTTAAGTGTCATGTACATGAAGATGACATCCAAATGCAAATGCAACTCTAAGTCAAATTTAAATTCACATGCATATTCAAATGCCCACTTGCAACTCAAATACACATGCTAATGCACCTTCGAATGCATATACATTTCATATTTCTTGATATATTATGGTTCAACTCATTGTACACCATTACCATATCTCTTTTCATACATGTAGTAAGTCATTCTTGGTTCCACTCGAACCCCCATTATCATACTGCCACGTGATATAATTACACCATAATCATATCACACGTATATAACATAAATCGAGGCATTACAATTCTCCCCCACTCATTGAATTTCGTCCTCGAAATTGTATATACAAACATGCATATCATGATACACAACTCAATCATCCTATGATAAAAAGATAGGAAACATAATCATGTATGCAACAGTACAATATATATATACCAACAGTATCATAAAACTGTAAAATCATACCAGAAAACAAATCCGGATACCGTTGCATCATATGCTGCTCCGTCTCCCACGTTGCCTCTTCGACACCCCGTCTGTCCCACTGTACCTTAACCATAGGAATCACCGTATTACGCAACCTGCGTTCAGCTCGATCCAAGATCATAACCGGTCGTTCCTCATACGACACATTTGTATCCAACTGTACATCAGGTAGCTGTAAGACATGACTCGGATCTGGTTCATATTTCCTCAACAGTGAAACATGAAAAACATCATGAATACTACTCAATACCGGAGGTAGTGCCAAGCGATATGCCATCGTACCAATACGTTGCAACACCTCATACGGACCAACATACCGTGGAGACAATTTTCCACGCTTACCAAACCGTACTACACCTTTAGAAGGTGAGATTTTCAAGAACACACGGTCACCAACTTGAAATTCAAGTGGTCTACGCCGCTTATTGGCATACGCAGCCTGTCTATCCTGAGCAGCTTTAAGTTTCAATCTAATGACCTTTACTTTCTCTTCCATTTCATGAATCATATATGGTCCAGTTAAGGAAGACTGATCCACATCATCCCAATACAATGGCGATCTACATCGTCGCCCATACAAAGCTTCAAATGGTGCCATCTGTATACTAGACTGATAACTGTTGTTATATGAAAATTCCACTAATGGCAACGAAGCTTGCCAAGAGGTATCAAACTCTAATACACAGGCACGCAACATATCCTCAAGCGTCTGTATCGTACGCTCTGTTTGTCCATCTGTCTGCGGATGATATGCTATACTCAACCGCACTTCAGTCCCCAACGCTGTCTGTAACCCTTCCCAGAAATGAGAAGTAAATCTCGGATCCCTATCCGATACAATGGAAACTAGAATACCATGTAATCTCACGACATGTTGAATGTACAACTGTGCCATTCTCAGATATGTAAACGTCATACAATATGGCACAAAATGAGATACTTTGGTGAGTCGGTCAACAATCACCCAAATAGCATCGCAACCAGAAGACGTCCGTGGCAAATGAGTCACAAAATCCATCGTGATATGTTCCCATTTCCACTGAGGAATGTCCAAACTATGTAATTCACCTCCTGGTCTCTGTCTTTCCGCTTTCACTTGTTGACAGATCAAACACCGTTTCACAAAGTTCAACACATCCTGTTTCATACGTTTCCACCAAAATTGTGTACGCAGATCATGATACATTTTCTTCCCTCCAGGATGTATACTGTATCTACTACAATGAGCACGTTGTAGTAGTTCTTGGCGTAGTCCTAATGAAGCAGGTACTACCCAACAATTTCTATATTTCAACGTTCCATCACTGGTAAGTACAAATTGAGATGTTTGTCCTTGACTTATCATTTCCTTCCACTGTTGTACTTCATCATCAGTCAGTTGTGCCGTTCTGATTTTCTCAAAAATGTCAGGTTCAACCAACAATGTTGATACCCTTACTGGCACTAATTCCATATCAAAATCATAACCCAAAGTACAACAAGAAGTCATCAATGCAGATAAATGAATCATCTCATCAGCCGTATGATGTACTTTTCGACTCAAGGCATCTGCTGTAAGATTAGCTTTTCCTGGATGATATTCAATCTCACAATCATAATCTTTCAACAGATCCATCCATCTCCTTTGTCTCATATTCAACTCTGCTTGAGTGAATAGAAATTTTAAACTCTTATGATCTGTGTATATGGTAAATGACGTACCATATAAAGAATGTGTCCATATCTTCAATGCAAAGACAATGGCAGCCAATTCTAGATCATGTACTGGATATCTCATTTCATGTGGCTTCAACTGTCGTGATGCATAAGCCACTACATGTTTGTCCTGCATCAATACACAACCCAATCCAAGTAAAGATGCATCAGTATATACTGCAAACCTGTCATGCTCAGATGGAATGATCAAGACTGGAGCTGTAGTCAATCGATGTTTTAATTCCTGGAAACTACGCTCACAAGCCTCTGACCATTGAAATGATACTCCCTTCTATGTCAAATGTGTCAATGGTTTGGCAATCGCTGAAAATCCTTCAACGAATCGTCTATAATATCCAGCCAAACCTAAGAAACTACGAATCTCTGGCACAGAAGTAGGTGCTGACCAATTCAACACTGCTTCCACTTTCTTTGGATCGACTGATATACCTTCTTCTGAAATAACATGTCCTAAAAAGCCGACACTAGTCAACCAAAACTCACACTTACTGAGTTTGGTATACAACTGATGTGTCCTCAACACTTGCAATACCATATGCAAATGTTGAACATGTTCGGCATCACTCCGTGAATATATTAGTATATCATCGATAAAGACAATGACAAATCGATCAAGGTATTTCTGAAAAACACGGTTCATTAAACTCATAAAGACAGCAGGAGCATTTGTCACTCCAAATGGCATTACCAGAAACTCATAATGTCCATAACGAGTTCTGAATGCTGTCTTCTGTATATCTCCTTCCCTCACCCGTATGTGATGATATCCCGACCTCAAATCAATTTTAGAATAAATCTTTGATCCCTGCAACTGATCAAACAAATCATCAATACGAGGAAGATGATATTTATTCTTTATCGTTACCTTGTTCAATTGTCTATAGTCAATACACAATCTCATTGTCCCATCCTTCTTCTTAACAAATAAAACCGGAGCACCCCAAGGCGATACACTAGGACGTATGTACCCCTTGTCCAATAAGTCTTGCAATTGAATTTTCAACTCTTTCAATTCAGTTGGTGCCATCCGATAAGGAGCTCGTGAAATTGCAGAAGTACCAGGTATCAAATCAATACCAAATTCCACTTCTCGACTCGGTGGAAATCCAGGTATCTCATCTGGAAACACATCCGCATATTCTGCAACCACTGGTATCTCCTCCACTTTCCTGTCTAGTTTCTGTTCCATGATATCAAGGGCATAAATCAAATAACCCGCATGTCCACGCTCTAACAAACGCGACATTCGGATTGCTGATATTAAAGGAATCCTTGCCCTCGATCCTTGGCCATAAAAATACCATTGAGTTCCAGTATCAGACTGAAATCTTACTACCTTCTGACTACAATCCACAACAGATTGATATTTACTCAATACATCAATTCCAAGGATGCAATCAAAATCGGACATGTCTAACACAATCAAATCAGTCTGTAACCCATACTCAGTCTCAAACTGAATAGCACAATCAGACACACTCCGACAAGTCATTACAGTAGTTCCCATGGGTGTCGAAACATAAAGAGGCATCAACAGTGGAGACGAGCATATATGATACTGATCAACAAAAGCTTGTGCAATAAAAGAATGTGATGCACCAGTATCAATCAACAGTAAAGCAGGATAAGTAAACAAAGTACACTTACCCGCTATCACAGTATCAGGAGCTGCCTCTGCTTCCTCCCTGTTCAGTGCATACACCTGAGCCTGAGGTGTTCCTGCCCTCTGTCCTCCACCAGACTGTGGTACACCCTGTGGTCTCTGCTGCACTGTATTCTCTGACACTGGTCCTCTCCTCTGTTGTCCACCCACTTGAGGACAATCACGGATCACGTGTCCTGGTTTCCCACAACGGAAACAAACCACCGTATCAAACTGTGGATAATTTCTTTGATAATGTGGCCCTCCACATTTAAAACATTGTAATCCACGTCCACTACTACTACTACTGCCTTGGGACTGTCCTTTCGATTTTCTATCCTCCCCTTTCCTTGATCCAAAACGTTTCCACTAAACCTAGATGAAGATGCACCACCTCGTGGTGATTTAAATGATTCCCCTCTAGGTCTCATACTGTCAGATGTAGGTGGTTGGGCTTGTCCAACATCTGTATATACCCCTACAGCAATCTCAGCCATCTCAGCTCGAGTCAACGCTTCTTCATATGATGTAGGGTTATTGGACATGACCCTATCAAACAAATCAGGCCTCAAACCTTTCACAAATTGTCTGATCTTAGCTTTGGTGTTAACAGCAATATGTGGCACATACCGGAGCAAAGAAGAATAATGCACAGCATAATCAGATACTGTCATTGATCCCTGTCTCAAATGCGTAAATTCATCCTCTTTCCTCTGCCTTGCAGCAACAGAGAAATAATGCTCTAGAAACTTTGTTCTAAACACATCCCAGTTCACTGTATGTCCTTGAGCCCTCAACTCAAGCACTGTGGATTTTCACCACATCATAGCTTTCTTAGCTAACTGGAATTCAGCTAAGCGTAACCACGCAGTCTTGGCACACGGTGCAGATACAAATATCTATTCCACACGTTCCAGCCACTCCTCTGCCAGTTCCCCTGATTCAGTCCCCTCAAACCTGGGTGGCTGATAACTCAGAAACTGCGTCAAAGTCAATTCTCCAGGCAACAGTACCTGTTCCACTGGTCCTTGCTCAATCGGTGGTGGTGGCACAGGCACCATCCTTACACTAGCATTGCCACTCATGGCATCCCCAACATCCTCATGTGGTACTCTGTCTGTCATAACTGTATAACAAGTCACAATAACATCCACAAGTATATAACATGTTAGAATAACATCATATGCCAAATCCTAACATGCTATTACCATTCTCAAAGTGTTTAGGTAACTCCCTAACTCACTTCCTCTACCCATGTTCACCCCGTTCTCGAACCACTGCTCTGATACCACTAATGTGGGGTCCTCTTTACTTAATCCAGTATGTATCCATTAAACATACAATGTGAGTCTGAATTAAGTAATGTACCATGCACGGATTAAGTTCATACTAGTTAAGTTGTTTACAAGGTTATCAAAAACCTAACAAACTATACATAACATGTACATAAACAACCTAATCCAAAAGAACTCCTGGGCAGTGGTTCCCCTCGCAGCGGAAATCATGACTCACGCTCCCCACGTCTATGAGTCCCTACAGAAACATTCACAACGTGAGTATAGATAACAATTATCTCAGTGCAATATCAAAACACAATATCAATAAGCACAATAAATCATATAACGTGAATGTTCTGTATCATGCATCCACAAATGCACTATGTCATGACATGTCTCAACAATTTCCCTATTATCACGAGCCCCATATGATATGCCTAATCAGCTCAATATGTCAGTGAAACCACATCACATCTGCATATTAGCAGCACATATCATAGTACCATGCTCATCGGTGATAATAGCCAGAGTATATACCCACACCAGGCGTATATCTCTCAAGCCAAAGCATATGTAGTATATCTATCGTGGCAACGATCCCAGCCAAAGCATATACCACACCAGGCATATCTATCAAGGCAATGATCTCACCAAAGCATATACACATATCTATCAAGGCATCTAACCCAATCATATGAAATCCATGTATGCATATGCATATGATACTACCAATCATATGACACAACGATAACATAAATCATATGATATCAAAACCATAATAGCATCATTACATAATATCTATACTCCGTACGTCAACACGTACCTGTATTTCGACACAAAAGCGATAAATCAGGCGTTGATAGCTAATTGCCTCTTTGCCCTGTCCCCTGATATGATGCTACAACAATGCCAACAATATAACATGTTATCATAGGCATTAAAATCAAATTCTAAAAAAAAATAACATTTTTCAACTTTTCTAAACCACCGATCGATCGCTACAAACACCGATCGATCGCCATCACATTCTGTCCCCTCGCGATCGATCGCAACAACTTGGCGATCGATCGCCACAATGCTCTGTTCATCGCGATCGATCGCGACAATTTCACCGATCGATCGCCACACCTTTTCACCGCCTTAAAAATTGACTGTCTTCGGCGATCGATCGCCAAAACGTACCGATCGATCGCCGATGCCCAGAAAGGTTAGAGCATGGCGATTTTCAAGCTTATCTCCATGGTTCTTCTCCTCTAATTCAATTTGAACCATATCAACTTGTTTCTTACAATCTCTAGGACCATAATAACATGTTTCTATCATCAAAGAATCCAATTCATAGCATATAAACATGATATGATTCTTTACATGCACACTTGATCTTTCCTTTCACATATCTTAACATCCATAACATAATTCAAGTGTTCAATCATGAATTCCTTACCAAGATGCTAAGAAATCACTTCACCCAACTTTCTAGCTCACTTCACAAGTGAAAACTCAAGCTTTGCCTAAGAAAATCTCCAAGGGTTGGAGATGAGCTTTGTAGAGAATTTTAGGTGAAAAGTGGTGTAGTATGTGATTTCACCTCTAAGCCACTTGATATAGAACCTTAAGTCCCTAAGTTACTTGATATCATGTCATTTGGAGATAATTACATGTTAAGTGTCATGTACATGAAGATGACATCCAAATGCAAATGCAACTCTAAGTCAAATTTAAATTCACATGCATATTCAAATGCCCACTTGCAACTCAAATACACATGCTAATGCACCTTCAAATGCATATACATTTCATATTTCTTGATATATTATGGTTCAACTCATTGTACACCATTACCATATCTCTTTTCATACATGTAGTAAGTCATTCTTGGTTCCACTCGAACCCCCATTATCATACTGCCACGTGATATAATTACACCATAATCATATCACACGTATATAACATAAATCGAGGCATTACATCGCACGAAATCAAAATTTATCAAAAAATCAAAAACACATGTAATTTGTGAAAATTTCTTCCAACCAAGGAAATGATGTACTCAATACTTGATGTTAAAATTCCAGTGGTTTACGAAGACATGTGCTAGAATATTCACACGAAATCAAAATTTATTAAAAATTACAGAACGTCCATAACTGTGAAATTAGCTCAAAATCTTTTTCCGACAATGAAAATGATGTATTCATGACACACACTCGAATATTCGCGCGAAATCCAAATTTTATAAAAAAAAAAAATCAAAAATCTTACTTAACTTGGGCAAATTTCTCGAAAAACTTCTCCCAACCAAGAAAATGTTGTACTCAATACTTGATGTTAAAATTCCTGAAATTGAATTGGTTTACGAATATACACGAATATTCACATGCAATAAAAATTTATAAAAAATAAATAAACTTCCATAACTGTAAAAATTGCTCAAAAACTTCTTTCAAGCTAGAAAATGATGTATTCATGACACATACTCGAAAGATCGCACGAAATCGAAATTTATCAAAAAAATAAAAAAACTCATGTAATTTGTGAAAATTTCTCCAAAATTTCTTTCAAACAAGAAAATGATGTACTCAATGCTTGATGTTAAAATTCCAGAAATTGAAGTGGTGTTTACGAAGACATATTCTTGAAAATTCGCACGAAATCAAAATTTTATTAAAAAATTAAAAAAAGTACATAACTGTGAAATTTGCTCAAAAACTTCTTTCAACCAAGAAAATGAAGTATTCATGACACACACTCGTATATTCGCACGAAATCGAAATCTTACAAAAAAATCTTACGTAATTTGAGCGAATTTCTAAAAAAACTTCTTCAAAACAAGAAAATGATTTAATCAATACTTCATGTTAAAATTCCTCAAATTGAATTGGTTTACGAATATCCACGAATATTCATATGCAATAAAAATCTATTAAAAATAAATTAACTTCCATAACTGTAAAAATTGCTCAAAAATTTATTTCAAGCTAGAAAATGATGTATTCATGACACATATTCGAAAGATCGCACGAAATCGAAATTTATCGAAAAATAAAAAAACTCATGTAATTTGAGAAAATTTCTCCAAAATTCATTTCAACCAAGAAAATGATGTACTCAATGCTTGATGTTAAAAGTCCAGAAATTGAAGTGGTTTACGAAGACATATTCAAGAAAAATCGCACGAAATCAAAAAATTTATCAAAAATTAAAAAAACATAATAACTGTGAAATTTGATCAAAAACTACTTCCAACCAAGAAAATGATGTATTCATGACACACACTCGAATATTCGCACGAAATCGAAATTTTATCAAAAAAATCTTACGTAATTTGTGCAAATTTCTAAAAAAAATTCTTCAAAACAAGAAAATGATTTAATCTATACTTGATGTTAAAATTCCAAAAATTGAATTGGTTTACGAAGACATATATTCGAATATTCGCATGAAATCAAAGTTTATCAAAAAGTAAAAAAACGTACATAACTGTGAAAATTACTCAAAAACTTCTTCCAACCAAGAAAATGATGTATTCATGACACATACTAGAAAATTAGCACGAAATTGAAATTTATCAAAAAATCAAAAAACTCGTGTATAATTATTTTGGAAAATTTCTCAAAAATGTCTTCCAACCACGAGTATGATGTACTCAATACTAGATGTTAAAATTACAGAAATTGTAAGTGGTTTATGAAGACATATACTCGAATATTCACATGAAATAAAAATTTAATAAAAATAAATAAACTTCCATAACTGTAAAAATTGCTCAAAAACTTCTTCCAACCAAGAAAATAATATATTCATGACACATATTCGAAAGATCGCACGAAATCAAAATTTATCAAAAAATCAAAGAACACATGTAATTTGTGAAAATTTCTTCCAACCAAGGAAATGATGTACTCAATACTTGATGTTAAAATTCCAGAAATTCTAGTGGTTTACGAAGACATGTGCTAGAATATTCACACGAAATCAAAATTTATCAAAAATTACAGAACGTCCATAACTGTGAAATTAGCTCAAAATCTTTTTCCGACAATGAAAATGATGTATTCATGACACACACTCTAATATTCGCGCGAAATCCAAATTTTATAAAAAAAAAATCAAAAATCTTACGTAACTTCTGCAAATTTCTCTAAAAACTTCTCCCAACCAAGAAAATGATTGTACTCAATACTTGATGTTAAAATTCCTGAAATTGAATTGGTTTACGAATATACACGAATATTCACATGCAATAAAAATTTATTAAAAATAAATAAACTTCCATAACTGTAAAAATTGCTCAAAAACTTCTTTCAAGCTAGAAAAGTGATGTATTCATGACACATACTCGAAAGATCGCACGAAATCGAAATTTATCAAAAAAATAAAAAACTGCATGTAATTTGTGAAAATTTCTCCAAAATTTCTTTCAAACAAGAAAATGATGTACTCAATGCTTGATGTTAAAATTCCAGAAATTGAAGTGGTTTACGAAGACATATTCTAGAAAATTCGCACGAAATCAAAATTTTATTAAAAATTAAAAAAAAGTACATAACTGTGAAATTTGCTCAAAAACTTCTTCCAACCAAGAAAATGATGTATTCATGACACACACTCGAATATTCGCACGAAATCGAAATTTTACAAAAAAATCTTACGTAATTTGAGCGAATTTCTAAAAAAACTTCTTCAAAACAAGAAAATGATTTAATCAATACTTCATGTTAAAATTCCTCAAATTGAATTGGTTTACGAATATCCACGAATATTCATATGCAATAAAAATCTATTAAAAATAAATTAACTTCCATAACTGTAAAAATTGCTCAAAAATTTATTTCAAGCTAGAAAATGATGTATTCATGACACATACTCGAAAGATCGCACGAAATCGAAATTTATCGAAAAATAAAAAAACTCATGTAATTTGAGAAAATTTCTCCAAAATTTATTTCAACCAAGAAAATGATGTACTCAATGCTTGATGTTAAAATTCCAGAAATTGAAGTGGTTTACGAAGACATATTCAAGAAAATTCGCACGAAATCAAAAAATTTATCAAAAATTAAAAAAACGTAATAACTGTGAAATTTGCTCAAAAACTTCTTCCAACCAAGAAAATGATGTATTCATGACACACACTCGAATATTCGCACGAAATCGAAATTTTATCAAAAAAATCTTACGTAATTTGTGCAAATTTCTAAAAAAAATTCTTCAAAACAAGAAAATGATTTAATCTATACTTGATGTTAAAATTCCAAAAATTGAATTGGTTTACGAAGACATATATTCGAATATTCGCACGAAATCAAAGTTTATCAAAAAGTAAAAAAACGTACATAACTGTGAAAATTACTCAAAAACTTCTTCCAACCAAGAAAATGATGTATTCATGACACATACTAGAAAATTCGCACGAAATTGAAATTTATCAAAAAATCAAAAAACTCGTGTATAATTATTTTGGAAAATTTCTCAAAAATTTCTTCCAACCACGAGTATGATGTACTCAATACTAGATGTTAAAATTACAGAAATTGTAAGTGGTTTATGAAGACATATACTCGAATATTCACATGAAATAAAAA
Source organism: Haberlea rhodopensis (assembly GCA_907163345.1). Taxonomy (NCBI): domain Eukaryota; kingdom Viridiplantae; phylum Streptophyta; class Magnoliopsida; order Lamiales; family Gesneriaceae; genus Haberlea; species Haberlea rhodopensis. The sequence goes on from CAJQUN010001328.1 coordinate 51,525, forward strand.
TTTATTAAAAATAAATAAACTTCCATAACTGTAAAAATTGCTCAAAAACTTCTTCCAACCAAGAAAATGATATATTCATGACACATATTCGAAAGATCGCACGAAATCAAAATTTATCAAAAAATCAAAGAACACATGTAATTTGTGAAAATTTCTTCCAACCAAGGAAATGATGTACTCAATACTTGATGTTAAAATTCCAGAAATTCTAGTGGTTTACGAAGACATGTACTAGAATATTCACACGAAATCAAAATTTATCAAAAATTACAGAACGTCCATAACTGTGAAATTAGCTCAAAATCTTTTTCCGACAATGAAAATGATGTATTCATGACACACACTCGAATATTCGCGCGAAATCAAAATTTTATAAAAAAAAAATCAAAAATCTTACGTAACTTGTGCAAATTTCTCAAAAAACTTCTCCCAACCAAGAAAATGATGTACTCAATACTTGATGTTAAAATTCCTGAAATTGAATTGGTTTACGAATATACACGAATATTCACATGCAATAAAAATTTATTAAAAATAAATAAACTTCCATAACTGTAAAAATTGCTCAAAAACTTCTTTCAAGCTAGAAAATGATGTATTCATGACACATACTCGAAAGATCGCACGAAATCGAAATTTATCAAAAAAATAAAAAAACTCATGTAATTTGTGAAAATTTCTCCAAAATTTCTTTCAAACAAGAAAATGATGTACTCAATGCTTGATGTTAAAATTCCAGAAATTGAAGTGGTTTACGAAGACATATTCTAGAAAATTCGCACGAAATCAAAATTTTATTAAAAAATTAAAAAAAAGTACATAACTGTGAAATTTGCTCAAAAACTTCTTCCAACCAAGAAAATGATGTATTCATGACACACACTCGAATATTCGCACGAAATCGAAATTTTACAAAAAAATCTTACGTAATTTGAGCGAATTTCTAAAAAAACTTCTTCAAAACAAGAAAATGATTTAATCAATACTTCATGTTAAAATTCCTCAAATTGAATTGGTTTACGAATATCCACGAATATTCATATGCAATAAAAATCTATTAAAAATAAATTAACTTCCATAACTGTAAAAATTGCTCAAAAATTTATTTCAAGCTAGAAAATGATGTATTCATGACACATACTCGAAAGATCGCACGAAATCGAAATTTATCGAAAAATAAAAAAACTCATGTAATTTGAGAAAATTTCTCCAAAATTTATTTCAACCAAGAAAATGATGTACTCAATGCTTGATGTTAAAATTCCAGAAATTGAAGTGGTTTACGAAGACATATTCAAGAAAATTCGCACGAAATCAAAAAATTTATCAAAAATTAAAAAAACGTAATAACTGTGAAATTTGCTCAAAAACTTCTTCCAACCAAGAAAATGATGTATTCATGACACACACTCGAATATTCGCACGAAATCGAAATTTTATCAAAAAAATCTTACGTAATTTGTGCAAATTTCTAAAAAAAATTCTTCAAAACAAGAAAATGATTTAATCTATACTTGATGTTAAAATTCCAAAAATTGAATTGGTTTACGAAGACATATATTCGAATATTCGCACGAAATCAAAGTTTATCAAAAAGTAAAAAAACGTACATAACTGTGAAAATTACTCAAAAACTTCTTCCAACCAAGAAAATGATGTATTCATGACACATACTAGAAAATTCGCACGAAATTGAAATTTATCAAAAAATCAAAAAACTCGTGTATAATTATTTTGGAAAATTTCTCAAAAATTTCTTCCAACCACGAGTATGATGTACTCAATACTAGATGTTAAAATTACAGAAATTGTAAGTGGTTTATGAAGACATATACTCGAATATTCACATGAAATAAAAATTTATTAAAAATAAATAAACTTCCATAACTGTAAAAATTGCTCAAAAACTTCTTCCAACCAAGAAAATGATATATTCATGACACATATTCGAAAGATCGCACGAAATCAAAATTTATCAAAAAATCAAAGAACACATGTAATTTGTGAAAATTTCTCCAAAATTTCTTCCAACCAAGGAAATGATGTACTCAATACTTGATGTTAAAATTCCAGAAATTCTAGTGGTTTACGAAGACATGTACTAGAATATTCACACGAAATCAAAATTTATCAAAAATTACAGAACGTCCATAACTGTGAAATTAGCTCAAAATCTTTTTCCGACAATGAAAATGATGTATTCATGACACACACTCGAATATTCGCGCGAAATCAAAATTTTATAAAAAAAAAATCAAAAATCTTACGTAACTTGTGCAAATTTCTCAAAAACTTCTCCCAACCAAGAAAATGATGTACTCAATACTTGATGTTAAAATTCCTGAAATTGAATTGGTTTACGAATATACACGAATATTCACATGCAATAAAAATTTATTAAAAATAAATAAACTTCCATAACTGTAAAAATTGCTCAAAAACTTCTTTCAAGCTAGAAAATGATGTATTCATGACACATACTCGAAAGATCGCACGAAATCGAAATTTATCAAAAAAATAAAAAAACTCATGTAATTTGTGAAAATTTCTCCAAAATTTCTTTCAAACAAGAAAATGATGTACTCAATGCTTGATGTTAAAATTCCAGAAATTGAAGTGGTTTACGAAGACATATTCTAGAAAATTCGCACGAAATCAAAATTTTATTAAAAAATTAAAAAAAAGTACATAACTGTGAAATTTGCTCAAAAACTTCTTCCAACCAAGAAAATGATGTATTCATGACACACACTCGAATATTCGCACGAAATCGAAATTTTACAAAAAAATCTTACGTAATTTGAGCGAATTTCTAAAAAAACTTCTTCAAAACAAGAAAATGATTTAATCAATACTTCATGTTAAAATTCCTCAAATTGAATTGGTTTACGAATATCCACGAATATTCATATGCAATAAAAATCTATTAAAAATAAATTAACTTCCATAACTGTAAAAATTGCTCAAAAATTTATTTCAAGCTAGAAAATGATGTATTCATGACACATACTCGAAAGATCGCACGAAATCGAAATTTATCGAAAAATAAAAAAACTCATGTAATTTGAGAAAATTTCTCCAAAATTTATTTCAACCAAGAAAATGATGTACTCAATGCTTGATGTTAAAATTCCAGAAATTGAAGTGGTTTACGAAGACATATTCAAGAAAATTCGCACGAAATCAAAAATTTATCAAAAATTAAAAAAACGTAATAACTGTGAAATTTGCTCAAAAACTTCTTCCAACCAAGAAAATGATGTATTCATGACACACACTCGAATATTCGCACGAAATCGAAATTTTATCAAAAAAATCTTACGTAATTTGTGCAAATTTCTAAAAAAAATTCTTCAAAACAAGAAAATGATTTAATCTATACTTGATGTTAAAATTCCAAAAATTGAATTGGTTTACGAAGACATATATTCGAATATTCGCACGAAATCAAAGTTTATCAAAAAGTAAAAAAACGTACATAACTGTGAAAATTACTCAAAAACTTCTTCCAACCAAGAAAATGATGTATTCATGACACATACTAGAAAATTCGCACGAAATTGAAATTTATCAAAAAATCAAAAAACTCGTGTATAATTATTTTGGAAAATTTCTCAAAAATTTCTTCCAACCACGAGTATGATGTACTCAATACTAGATGTTAAAATTACAGAAATTGTAAGTGGTTTATGAAGACATATACTCGAATATTCACATGAAATAAAAATTTATTAAAAATAAATAAACTTCCATAACTGTAAAAATTGCTCAAAAACTTCTTCCAACCAAGAAAATGATATATTCATGACACATATTCGAAAGATCGCACGAAATCAAAATTTATCAAAAAATCAAAGAACACATGTAATTTGTGAAAATTTCTCCAAAATTTCTTCCAACCAAGGAAATGATGTACTCAATACTTGATGTTAAAATTCCAGAAATTCTAGTGGTTTACGAAGACATGTACTAGAATATTCACACGAAATCAAAATTTATCAAAAATTACAGAACGTCCATAACTGTGAAATTAGCTCAAAATCTTTTTCCGACAATGAAAATGATGTATTCATGACACACACTCGAATATTCGCGCGAAATCAAAATTTTATAAAAAAAAAATCAAAAATCTTACGTAACTTGTGCAAATTTCTCAAAAAACTTCTCCCAACCAAGAAAATGATGTACTCAATACTTGATGTTAAAATTCCTGAAATTGAATTGGTTTACGAATATACACGAATATTCACATGCAATAAAAATTTATTAAAAATAAATAAACTTCCATAACTGTAAAAATTGCTCAAAAACTTCTTTCAAGCTAGAAAATGATGTATTCATGACACATACTCGAAAGATCGCACGAAATCGAAATTTATCAAAAAAATAAAAAAACTCATGTAATTTGTGAAAATTTCTCCAAAATTTCTTTCAAACAAGAAAATGATGTACTCAATGCTTGATGTTAAAATTCCAGAAATTGAAGTGGTTTACGAAGACATATTCTAGAAAATTCGCACGAAATCAAAATTTTATTAAAAAATTAAAAAAAAAGTACATAACTGTGAAATTTGCTCAAAAACTTCTTCCAACCAAGAAAATGATGTATTCATGACACACACTCGAATATTCGCACGAAATCGAAATTTTACAAAAAAATCTTACGTAATTTGAGCGAATTTCTAAAAAAACTTCTTCAAAACAAGAAAATGATTTAATCAATACTTCATGTTAAAATTCCTCAAATTGAATTGGTTTACGAATATCCACGAATATTCATATGCAATAAAAATCTATTAAAAATAAATTAACTTCCATAACTGTAAAAATTGCTCAAAAATTTATTTCAAGCTAGAAAATGATGTATTCATGACACATACTCGAAAGATCGCACGAAATCGAAATTTATCGAAAAATAAAAAAACTCATGTAATTTGAGAAAATTTCTCCAAAATTTATTTCAACCAAGAAAATGATGTACTCAATGCTTGATGTTAAAATTCCAGAAATTGAAGTGGTTTACGAAGACATATTCAAGAAAATTCGCACGAAATCAAAAATTTATCAAAAATTAAAAAAACGTAATAACTGTGAAATTTGCTCAAAAACTTCTTCCAACCAAGAAAATGATGTATTCATGACACACACTCGAATATTCGCACGAAATCGAAATTTTATCAAAAAAATCTTACGTAATTTGTGCAAATTTCTAAAAAAAATTCTTCAAAACAAGAAAATGATTTAATCTATACTTGATGTTAAAATTCCAAAAATTGAATTGGTTTACGAAGACATATATTCGAATATTCGCACGAAATCAAAGTTTATCAAAAAGTAAAAAAACGTACATAACTGTGAAAATTACTCAAAAACTTCTTCCAACCAAGAAAATGATGTATTCATGACACATACTAGAAAATTCGCACGAAATTGAAATTTATCAAAAAATCAAAAAACTCGTGTATAATTATTTTGGAAAATTTCTCAAAAATTTCTTCCAACCACGAGTATGATGTACTCAATACTAGATGTTAAAATTACAGAAATTGTAAGTGGTTTATGAAGACATATACTCGAATATTCACATGAAATAAAAATTTATTAAAAATAAATAAACTTCCATAACTGTAAAAATTGCTCAAAAACTTCTTCCAACCAAGAAAATGATATATTCATGACACATATTCGAAAGATCGCACGAAATCAAAATTTATCAAAAAATCAAAGAACACATGTAATTTGTGAAAATTTCTCCAAAATTTCTTCCAACCAAGGAAATGATGTACTCAATACTTGATGTTAAAATTCCAGAAATTCTAGTGGTTTACGAAGACATGTACTAGAATATTCACACGAAATCAAAATTTATCAAAAATTACAGAACGTCCATAACTGTGAAATTAGCTCAAAATCTTTTTCCGACAATGAAAATGATGTATTCATGACACACACTCGAATATTCGCGCGAAATCAAAATTTTATAAAAAAAAAATCAAAAATCTTACGTAACTTGTGCAAATTTCTCAAAAACTTCTCCCAACCAAGAAAATGATGTACTCAATACTTGATGTTAAAATTCCTGAAATTGAATTGGTTTACGAATATACACGAATATTCACATGCAATAAAAATTTATTAAAAATAAATAAACTTCCATAACTGTAAAAATTGCTCAAAAACTTCTTTCAAGCTAGAAAATGATGTATTCATGACACATACTCGAAAGATCGCACGAAATCGAAATTTATCAAAAAAATAAAAAAACTCATGTAATTTGTGAAAATTTCTCCAAAATTTCTTTCAAACAAGAAAATGATGTACTCAATGCTTGATGTTAAAATTCCAGAAATTGAAGTGGTTTACGAAGACATATTCTAGAAAATTCGCACGAAATCAAAATTTTATTAAAAAATTAAAAAAAAGTACATAACTGTGAAATTTGCTCAAAAACTTCTTCCAACCAAGAAAATGATGTATTCATGACACACACTCGAATATTCGCACGAAATCGAAATTTTACAAAAAAATCTTACGTAATTTGAGCGAATTTCTAAAAAAACTTCTTCAAAACAAGAAAATGATTTAATCAATACTTCATGTTAAAATTCCTCAAATTGAATTGGTTTACGAATATCCACGAATATTCATATGCAATAAAAATCTATTAAAAATAAATTAACTTCCATAACTGTAAAAATTGCTCAAAAATTTATTTCAAGCTAGAAAATGATGTATTCATGACACATACTCGAAAGATCGCACGAAATCGAAATTTATCGAAAAATAAAAAAACTCATGTAATTTGAGAAAATTTCTCCAAAATTTATTTCAACCAAGAAAATGATGTACTCAATGCTTGATGTTAAAATTCCAGAAATTGAAGTGGTTTACGAAGACATATTCAAGAAAATTCGCACGAAATCAAAAATTTTATCAAAAATTAAAAAAACGTAATAACTGTGAAATTTGCTCAAAAACTTCTTCCAACCAAGAAAATGATGTATTCATGACACACACTCGAATATTCGCACGAAATCGAAATTTTATCAAAAAAATCTTACGTAATTTGTGCAAATTTCTAAAAAAAATTCTTCAAAACAAGAAAATGATTTAATCTATACTTGATGTTAAAATTCCAAAAATTGAATTGGTTTACGAAGACATATATTCGAATATTCGCACGAAATCAAAGTTTATCAAAAAGTAAAAAAACGTACATAACTGTGAAAATTACTCAAAAACTTCTTCCAACCAAGAAAATGATGTATTCATGACACATACTAGAAAATTCGCACGAAATTGAAATTTATCAAAAAATCAAAAAACTCGTGTATAATTATTTTGGAAAATTTCTCAAAAATTTCTTCCAACCACGAGTATGATGTACTCAATACTAGATGTTAAAATTACAGAAATTGTAAGTGGTTTATGAAGACATATACTCGAATATTCACATGAAATAAAAATTTATTAAAAATAAATAAACTTCCATAACTGTAAAAATTGCTCAAAAACTTCTTCCAACCAAGAAAATGATATATTCATGACACATATTCGAAAGATCGCACGAAATCAAAATTTATCAAAAAATCAAAGAACACATGTAATTTGTGAAAATTTCTCCAAAATTTCTTCCAACCAAGGAAATGATGTACTCAATACTTGATGTTAAAATTCCAGAAATTCTAGTGGTTTACGAAGACATGTACTAGAATATTCACACGAAATCAAAATTTATCAAAAATTACAGAACGTCCATAACTGTGAAATTAGCTCAAAATCTTTTTCCGACAATGAAAATGATGTATTCATGACACACACTCGAATATTCGCGCGAAATCAAAATTTTATAAAAAAAAAAATCAAAAATCTTACGTAACTTGTGCAAATTTCTCAAAAAACTTCTCCCAACCAAGAAAATGATGTACTCAATACTTGATGTTAAAATTCCTGAAATTGAATTGGTTTACGAATATACACGAATATTCACATGCAATAAAAATTTATTAAAAATAAATAAACTTCCATAACTGTAAAAATTGCTCAAAAACTTCTTTCAAGCTAGAAAATGATGTATTCATGACACATACTCGAAAGATCGCACGAAATCGAAATTTATCAAAAAAATAAAAAAACTCATGTAATTTGTGAAAATTTCTCCAAAATTTCTTTCAAACAAGAAAATGATGTACTCAATGCTTGATGTTAAAATTCCAGAAATTGAAGTGGTTTACGAAGAGATATTCTAGAAAATTCGCACGAAATCAAAATTTTATTAAAAAATTAAAAAAAAGTACATAACTGTGAAATTTGCTCAAAAACTTCTTCCAACCAAGAAAATGATGTATTCATGACACACACTCGAATATTCGCACGAAATCGAAATTTTACAAAAAAATCTTACGTAATTTGAGCGAATTTCTAAAAAAACTTCTTCAAAACAAGAAAATGATTTAATCAATACTTCATGTTAAAATTCCTCAAATTGAATTGGTTTACGAATATCCACGAATATTCATATGCAATAAAAATCTATTAAAAATAAATTAACTTCCATAACTGTAAAAATTGCTCAAAAATTTATTTCAAGCTAGAAAATGATGTATTCATGACACATACTCGAAAGATCGCACGAAATCGAAATTTATCGAAAAATAAAAAAACTCATGTAATTTGAGAAAATTTCTCCAAAATTTATTTCAACCAAGAAAATGATGTACTCAATGCTTGATGTTAAAATTCCAGAAATTGAAGTGGTTTACGAAGACATATTCAAGAAAATTCGCACGAAATCAAAAAATTTATCAAAAATTAAAAAAACGTAATAACTGTGAAATTTGCTCAAAAACTTCTTCCAACCAAGAAAATGATGTATTCATGACACACACTCGAATATTCGCACGAAATCGAAATTTTATCAAAAAAATCTTACGTAATTTGTGCAAATTTCTAAAAAAAATTCTTCAAAACAAGAAAATGATTTAATCTATACTTGATGTTAAAATTCCAAAAATTGAATTGGTTTACGAAGACATATATTCGAATATTCGCACGAAATCAAAGTTTATCAAAAAGTAAAAAAACGTACATAACTGTGAAAATTACTCAAAAACTTCTTCCAACCAAGAAAATGATGTATTCATGACACATACTAGAAAATTCGCACGAAATTGAAATTTATCAAAAAATCAAAAAACTCGTGTATAATTATTTTGGAAAATTTCTCAAAAATTTCTTCCAACCACGAGTATGATGTACTCAATACTAGATGTTAAAATTACAGAAATTGTAAGTGGTTTATGAAGACATATACTCGAATATTCACATGAAATAAAAATTTATTAAAAATAAATAAACTTCCATAACTGTAAAAATTGCTCAAAAACTTCTTCCAACCAAGAAAATGATATATTCATGACACATATTCGAAAGATCGCACGAAATCAAAATTTATCAAAAAATCAAAGAACACATGTAATTTGTGAAAATTTCTCCAAAATTTCTTCCAACCAAGGAAATGATGTACTCAATACTTGATGTTAAAATTCCAGAAATTCTAGTGGTTTACGAAGACATGTACTAGAATATTCACACGAAATCAAAATTTATCAAAAATTACAGAACGTCCATAACTGTGAAATTAGCTCAAAATCTTTTTCCGACAATGAAAATGATGTATTCATGACACACACTCGAATATTCGCGCGAAATCAAAATTTTATAAAAAAAAAATCAAAAATCTTACGTAACTTGTGCAAATTTCTCAAAAAACTTCTCCCAACCAAGAAAATGATGTACTCAATACTTGATGTTAAAATTCCTGAAATTGAATTGGTTTACGAATATACACGAATATTCACATGCAATAAAAATTTATTAAAAATAAATAAACTTCCATAACTGTAAAAATTGCTCAAAAACTTCTTTCAAGCTAGAAAATGATGTATTCATGACACATACTCGAAAGATCGCACGAAATCGAAATTTATCAAAAAAATAAAAAAACTCATGTAATTTGTGAAAATTTCTCCAAAATTTCTTTCAAACAAGAAAATGATGTACTCAATGCTTGATGTTAAAATTCCAGAAATTGAAGTGGTTTACGAAGAATATTCTAGAAAATTCGCACGAAATCAAAATTTTATTAAAAAATTAAAAAAAAAGTACATAACTGTGAAATTTGCTCAAAAACTTCTTCCAACCAAGAAAATGATGTATTCATGACACACACTCGAATATTCGCACGAAATCGAAATTTTACAAAAAAATCTTACGTAATTTGAGCGAATTTCTAAAAAAACTTCTTCAAAACAAGAAAATGATTTAATCAATACTTCATGTTAAAATTCCTCAAATTGAATTGGTTTACGAATATCCACGAATATTCATATGCAATAAAAATCTATTAAAAATAAATTAACTTCCATAACTGTAAAAATTGCTCAAAAATTTATTTCAAGCTAGAAAATGATGTATTCATGACACATACTCGAAAGATCGCACGAAATCGAAATTTATCGAAAAATAAAAAAACTCATGTAATTTGAGAAAATTTCTCCAAAATTTATTTCAACCAAGAAAATGATGTACTCAATGCTTGATGTTAAAATTCCAGAAATTGAAGTGGTTTACGAAGACATATTCAAGAAAATTCGCACGAAATCAAAAATTTATCAAAAATTAAAAAACGTAATAACTGTGAAATTTGCTCAAAAACTTCTTCCAACCAAGAAAATGATGTATTCATGACACACACTCGAATATTCGCACGAAATCGAAATTTTATCAAAAAAATCTTACGTAATTTGTGCAAATTTCTAAAAAAAATTCTTCAAAACAAGAAAATGATTTAATCTATACTTGATGTTAAAATTCCAAAAATTGAATTGGTTTACGAAGACATATATTCGAATATTCGCACGAAATCAAAGTTTATCAAAAAGTAAAAAAACGTACATAACTGTGAAAATTACTCAAAAACTTCTTCCAACCAAGAAAATGATGTATTCATGACACATACTAGAAAATTCGCACGAAATTGAAATTTATCAAAAAATCAAAAAACTCGTGTATAATTATTTTGGAAAATTTCTCAAAATTTCTTCCAACCACGAGTATGATGTACTCAATACTAGATGTTAAAATTACAGAAATTGTAAGTGGTTTATGAAGACATATACTCGAATATTCACATGAAATAAAAATTTATTAAAAATAAATAAACTTCCATAACTGTAAAAATTGCTCAAAAACTTCTTCCAACCAAGAAAATGATATATTCATGACACATATTCGAAAGATCGCACGAAATCAAAATTTATCAAAAAATCAAAGAACACATGTAATTTGTGAAAATTTCTCCAAAATTTCTTCCAACCAAGGAAATGATGTACTCAATACTTGATGTTAAAATTCCAGAAATTCTAGTGGTTTACGAAGACATATACTAGAATATTCACACGAAATCAAAATTTATCAAAAATTACAGAACGTCCATAACTGTGAAATTAGCTCAAAATCTTTTTCCGACAATGAAAATGATGTATTCATGACACACACTCGAATATTCGCGCGAAATCAAAATTTTATAAAAAAAAAATCAAAAATCTTACGTAACTTGTGCAAATTTCTCAAAAAACTTCTCCCAACCAAGAAAATGATGTACTCAATACTTGATGTTAAAATTCCTGAAATTGAATTGGTTTACGAATATACACGAATATTCACTATGCAATAAAAATCTATTAAAAATAAATAAACTTCCATAACTGTAAAAATTGCTCAAAAACTTATTTCAAGCTAGAAAAGTGATGTATTCATGACACATACTCGAAAGATCGCACGAAATCGAAATTTATCGAAAAAATAAAAAAACTCATGTAATTTGAGAAAATTTCTCCAAAATTTATTTCAACCAAGAAAATGATGTACTCAATGCTTGATGTTAAAATTCCAGAAATTGAAGTGGTTTACGAAGACATATTCAAGAAAATTCGCACGAAATCAAAATTTTATCAAAAATTAAAAAAACGTAATAACTGTGAAATTTGCTCAAAAACTTCTTCCAACCAAGAAAATGATGTATTCATGACACACACTCGAATATTCGCACGAAATCGAAATTTTATCAAAAAAATCTTACGTAATTTGTGCAAATTTCTAAAAAAAATTCTTCAAAACAAGAAAATGATTTAATCTATACTTGATGTTAAAATTCCAAAAATTGAATTGGTTTACGAAGACATATATTCGAATATTCGCACGAAATCAAAGTTTATCAAAAAGTAAAAAAACGTACATAACTGTGAAAATTACTCAAAAACTTCTTCCAACCAAGAAAATGATGTATTCATGACACATACTAGAAAATTCGCACGAAATTGAAATTTATCAAAAAATCAAAAAACTCAGTATAATTATTTTGGAAAATTTCTCAAAACTTTCTTCCAATCACGAGTATGATGTACTCAATACTAGATGTTAAAATTACAGAAATTGTAAATGGTTTATGAAGACATATACTCGAATATTCACATGAAATAAAAATTTATTAAAAATAAATAAACTTCCATAACTGTAAAAATTGCTCAAAAACTTCTTCCAACCAAGAAAATGATATATTCATGACACATATTCGAAAGATCGCACGAAATCAAAATTTATCAAAAAATCAAAGAACACATGTAATTTGTGAAAATTTCTCCAAAATTTCTTCCAACCAAGGAAATGATGTACTCAATACTTGATGTTAAAATTCCAGAAATTCTAGTGGTTTACGAAGACATGTACTAGAATATTCACACGAAATCAAAATTTATCAAAAATTACAGAACGTCCATAACTGTGAAATTAGCTCAAAATCTTTTTCCGACAATGAAAATGATGTATTCATGACACACACTCGAATATTCGCGCGAAATCAAAATTTTATAAAAAAAAATCAAAAATCTTACGTAACTTGTGCAAATTTCTCAAAAAACTTCTCCCAACCAAGAAAATGATGTACTCAATACTTGATGTTAAAATTCCTGAAATTGAATTGGTTTACGAATATACACGAATATTCACATGCAATAAAAATTTATTAAAAATAAATAAACTTCCATAACTGTAAAAATTGCTCAAAAACTTCTTTCAAGCTAGAAAATGATGTATTCATGACACATACTCGAAAGATCGCACGAAATCGAAATTTATCAAAAAAATAAAAAAACTCATGTAATTTGTGAAAATTTCTCCAAAATTTCTTTCAAACAAGAAAATGATGTACTCAATGCTTGATGTTAAAATTCCAGAAATTGAAGTGGTTTACGAAGAGATATTCTAGAAAATTCGCACGAAATCAAAATTTTATTAAAAAATTAAAAAAAAGTACATAACTGTGAAATTTGCTCAAAAACTTCTTCCAACCAAGAAAATGATGTATTCATGACACACACTCGAATATTCGCACGAAATCGAAATTTTACAAAAAAATCTTACGTAATTTGAGCGAATTTCTAAAAAAACTTCTTCAAAACAAGAAAATGATTTAATCAATACTTCATGTTAAAATTCCTCAAATTGAATTGGTTTACGAATATCCACGAATATTCATATGCAATAAAAATCTATTAAAAATAAATTAACTTCCATAACTGTAAAAATTGCTCAAAAATTATTTCAAGCTAGAAAATGATGTATTCATGACACATACTCGAAAGATCGCACGAAATCGAAATTTATCGAAAAATAAAAAAACTCATGTAATTTGAGAAAATTTCTCCAAAATTTATTTCAACCAAGAAAATGATGTACTCAATGCTTGATGTTAAAATTCCAGAAATTGAAGTGGTTTACGAAGACATATTCAAGGAAATTCGCACAAAATCAAAAAATTTATCAAAAATTAAAAAAACCTAATAACTGTGAAATTTGCTCAAAAACTTCTTCCAACCAAGAAAATGATGTATTCATGACACACACTCGAATATTCGCACGAAATCGAAATTTATCAAAAAAATCTTACGTAATTTGTGCAAATTGCTAAAACAAATTCTTCAAAACAAGAAAATGATTTAATCTATACTTGATGTTAAAATTCCAAAAATTGAATTGGTTTACGGAAGACATATATTTGAATATTCGCACGAAATCAAAGTTTATCAAATAGTAAAAAAACGTACATAACTGTGAAAATCACTCAAAAACTTCTTCCAACCAAGAAAATGATGTATTCATGACACATACTAGAAAATTCGCACGAAATTGAAATTTATCAAAAAATCAAAAAACTCGTGTATAATTATTTTGGAAAATTTCTCAAAAATTTCTTCCAACCACGAGTATGATGTACTCAATACTAGATGTTAAAATTACAGAAATTGTAAGTGGTTTATGAAGACATATACTCGAATATTCACATGAAATAAAAATTATTAAAAATAAATAAACTTCCATAACTGTAAAAATTGCTCAAAAACTTCTTCCAACCAAGAAAATGATATATTCATGACACATATTCGAAAGATCGCACGAAATCAAAATTTATCAAAAAATCAAAGAACACATGTAATTTGTGAAAATTTCTCCAAATTCTTCCAACCAAGGAAATGATGTACTCAATAGTTGATGTTAAAATTCCAGAAATTCTAGTGGTTTACGATGAAATATACTAGAATATTCACACGAAATCAAAATTTATCAAAAATTACAGAACGTCCATAACTGTGAAATTAGCTCAAAATCATTTTCCGACAATGAAAATGATGTATTCATGACACACACTCGAATATTCGCGCGAAATCAAAATTTTATAAAAAAAAAAATCAAAAATCTTACGTAACTTGTGCAAATTTCTCAAAAAACTTCTCCCAACCAAGAAAATGATGTACTCAATACTTGATGTTAAAATTCCTGAAATTGAATTGGTTTACGAATATTCACATGCAATAAAAATTTATTAAAAATAATAAACTTCCATAACTGTAAAAATTGCTAAAAAACTTCTTTCAAGCTAGAAAATGATGTATTCATGACACATACTCGAAAGATCGCACGAAATCGAAATTTATCAAAAAAATAAAAAAACTCACGTAATTTGTGAAAATTTCTCCAAAATTTCTTTCAAACAAGAAAATGATGTATTCAATGCTTGATGTTAAAATTCCAGAAATTGAAGTGGTTTACGAAGAGATTCTAGAAAATTCGCACGAAATCAAAATTTTATTAAAAAATTAAAAAAAAAGTACATAACTGTGAAATTTGCTCAAAAACTTCTTCCAACCAAGAAAATGATGTATTCATGACACACACTCGAATATTCGCACGAAATCGAAATTTACAAAAAAATCTTACGTAATTTGAACGAATTTCTAAAAAAACTTCTTCAAAACAAGAAAATGATTTAATCAATACTTCATGTTAAAATTCCTCAAATTGAATTGGTTTACGAATATCCACGAATATTCATATGCAATAAAAATCTATTAAAAATAAATTAACTTCCATAACTGTAAAAATTGCTCAAAAAATTATTTCAAGCTAGAAAATGATTTATTCATGACACATACTCGAAAGATCGCACGAAATCGAAATTTATCGAAAAATAAAAAAACTCATGTAATTTGAGAAAATTTCTCCAAATTTTATTTCAACCAAGAAAATGATATACTCAATGCTTGATGTTAAAATTCCAGAAATTGAAGTGGTTTACGAAGACATATTCAAGAAAATTCGCAGGAAATCAAAATTTTTATCAAAAATTAAAAAACGTAATAACTGTGAAATTTGCTCAAAAACTTCTTCCAACCAAGAAAATGATGAATTCATGACACACACTCGAATATTCGCACGAAATCGAAATTTTATCAAAAAATCTTACGTAATTTGTGCAAATTTCTAAAAAAAATTCTTCAAAACAAGAAAATGGTTTAATCTATACTTGATGTTAAAATTCCAAAAATTGAATTGGTTTACGAAGACATACGCACGAAATCAAAGTTTATCAAAAAGTAAAAAAACGTACATAACTTTTAAAATTACTCAAAAACTTCTTCCAACCAAGAAAATGATGTATTCATGACACATACTAGAAAATTCGCACGAAATTGAAATTTATCAAAAAATCAAAAAACTCGTGTATAATTATTTTGGAAAATTTCTCAAAAATTTCTTCCAACCACGAGTATGATGTACTCAATACTAGATGTTAAAATTACAGAAATTGTAAATGGTTTATGAAGACATATACTCGAATATTCACATGAAATAAAAATTTATTAAAAATTAATAAACTTCCATAACTGTAAAAATTGCTCAAAAACTTCTTCCAACCAAGAAATGATATATTCATGACACATATTCGAAAGATCGCACGAAATCAAAATTTATCAAAAATCAAAGAACACATGTAATTTGTGAAAATATCTCCAAAATTTCTTCCAACCAAGGAAATGATGTACTCAATACTTGATGTTAAAATTCCAGAAATTCTAGTGGTTTACGAAGACATATACTAGAATATTCACACGAAATCAAAATTTATCAAAAATTACAGAACGTCCATAACTGTGAAATTAGCTCAAAATCTTTTTCCGACAATGAAAATGATGTATTCATGACACACACTCGAATATTCGCGCGAAATCCAAATTTTATAAAAAAAAATCAAAAATCTTACGTAACTTGTGCAAATTTGTCAAAAAACTTCTCCCAACCAAGAAAATGATGTACTCAATACTTGATGTTAAAATTCCTGAAATTGAATTGGTTTACGAATATACACGAATATTCACATGCAATAAAAATTTATTAAAAATAAATAAACTTCCATAACTGTAAAAATTGCTAAAAAACTTCTTTCAAGCTAGAAAATGATGTATTCATGACACATACTCGAAAGATCGCACGAAATTGAAATTTATCAAAAAAATAAAAAAACTCATGTAATTTGTGAAAATTTCTCCAAAATTTCTTTCAAACAAGAAAATGATGTACTCAATGCTTGATGTTAAAATTCCAGAAATTGAAGTGGTTTACGAAGACATATTCTAGAAAATTCGCACGAAATCGAAAAATTTATCAAAAATTAAAAAAACGTAATAACTGTGAAATTTGCTCAAAAACTTCTTCCAACAAAGAAAATGATGTATTCAAGACACACACTCGAATATTCGCACGAAATCGAAATTTTATCAAAAAAATCTTACGTAATTTGTGCAAATTTCTAAAAAAAATTCTTCTAAACAAGAAAATGATTTAATCTATACTTAATGTTAAAATTCCAAAAATTGAATTGGTTTACGAAGACATATATTCGAATATTCGCACGAAATCAAAGTTTATCAAAAAGTAAAAAAACGTACATAACTATGAAAATTACTCAAAAACTTCTTCCAACCAAGAAAATGATGTATTCATGACACATACTAGAAAATTCGCACGAAATTGAAATTTATCAAAAAATCAAAAAACTCGTGTATAATTATTTTGGAAAATTTCTCAAAAATTTCTTCCAACCACGAGTATGATGTACTCAATACTAGATGTTAAAATTACAGAAATTGTAAATGGTTTATGAAGCATATACTCGAATATTCACATGAAATAAAAATTTATTAAAAATAAATAAACTTCCATAACTGTAAAAATTGCTCAAAAACTTCTTCCAACCAAGAAATGATATATTCATGACACATATTCGAAAGATCGCACGAAATCAAAATTTATCAAAAAATCAAAGAACACATGTAATTTGTGAAAATTTCTCCAAAATTTCTTCCAACCAAGGAAATGAGGTACTCAATACTTGATGTTAAAATTCCAGAAATTCTAGTGGTTTACGAAGACATATACTAGAATATTCACACGAAATCAAAATTTATCAAAAATTACAGAACATCCATAACTGTGAAATTAGCTCAAAATCTTTTTCCGACAATGAAAATGATGTATTCATGACACACACTCGAATATTCGCGCGAAATCAAAATTTTATAAAAAAAAAAATCAAAAATCTTACGTAATTGTGCAAATTTCTCAAAAAACTTCTCCCAACCAAGAAAATGATGTACTCAATACTTGATGTTAAAATTCCTGAAATTGAATTGGTTTACGAATATACACGAATATTCACATGCAATAAAAATTTATTAAAAATAAATAAACTTCCATAACTGTAAAAATTGCTCAAAAACTTCTTTCAAGCTAGAAAATGATGTATTCATGACACATACTCGAAAGATCGCACGAAATCGAAATTTATCAAAAAAATAAAAAAACTCATGTAATTTGTGAAAATTTCTCCAAAATTTATTTCAAACAAGAAATTGATGAACTCAATGCTTGATGTTAAAATTCCAGAAATTGAAGTGGTTTACGAAGAGATATTCTAGAAAATTCAAACGAAATCAAAATTTTATTAAAAAATTAAAAAAAAAGTACATAACTGTGAAATTTTCTCAAAAACTTCTTCCAACCAAGAAAATGATGTATTCATTACACACACTCGAATATTCGCACGAAATCGAAATTTTACAAAAAAATCTTACGTAATTTGAGCGAATTTCTAAAAAAACTTCTTCAAGACAAGAAAATGATTTAATCATACTTCATGTTAAAATTCCTCAAATTGAATTGGTTTACGAATATCCACGAATATTCATATGCAATAAAAATCTATTAAAAATAAATTAATTTCCATTACTGTAAAAATTGCTCAAAAAATTATTTCAAGCTAGAAAATGATGTATTCATGACACATACTCGAAAGATCGCACGAAATCGAAATTTATCAAAAAATAAAAAAACTCATGTAATTTGAGAAAATTTCTCCAAAATTTATTTCAACCAAGAAAATGATGTACTCAATGCTTGATGTTAAAATTCTAGAAATTGAAGTGGTTTACGAAGACATATTCAAGAAAATTCGCACGAAATCAAAATTTTTATCAAAAATTAAAAAAACGTAATAACTGTGAAATTTGCTCAAAAACTTCTTCCAACAAAGAAAACGATGTATTCGAGACACACACTCGAATATTCGCACGAAATCAAAATTTTATCAAAAAAATCTTACGTAATTTGTGCAAATTTCTAAAAAAAATTCTTCAAAACAAGAAAATGATTTAATCTATACTTGATGTTATAATTCCAAAAAATGAATTGGTTTACGAAGACATATATTCGAATATTCGCACGAAATCAAAGTTTATCAAAAAGTAAAAAACGTACATAACTGTGAAAATTACTCAAAAACTTCTTCCAACCAAGAAAATGATGTATTCATGACACATACTAGAAAATTCGCACGAAATTGAAATTTATCAAAAAATAAAAAAACTCGTGTATAATTATTTTGGAAAATTTCTCAAAAATTTCTTCCAACCACGAGTATGATGTACTCAATACTAGATGTTAAAATTACAGAAATTGTAAATGGTTTATGAAGACATATACTCGAATATTCACATGCAATAAAAATTTATTAAAAATAAATAAACTTCCATAACTGTAAAAATTGCTCAAAAACTTCTTTCAAGCTAGAAAATGATGTATTCATGACACATACTCGAAAGATCGCACGGAATCGAAATGTATCAAAAAAATAAAAAAACTCATGTAATTTGTGAAAATTTCTCCAAAATTTCTTTCAAACAAGAAAATGATGTACTCAATGCTTGATGTTAAAATTCCAGAAATTGAAGTGGTTTACGAAGACATATTCTAGAAAATTCGCACGAAATCAAAAAATTTATCAAAAATTAAAAAAAACGTAATAACTGTGAAATTTGCTCAAAAACTTATTCCAACCGAGAAAATGAGTATTCATGACACACACTCGAATATTCGCACGAAATCGAAATTTTACAAAAAAATCTTACGTAATTTGAGCGAATTTCTAAAAAAACTTCTTCAAAACAAGAAAATGGTTTAATCAATACTTCATGTTAAAATTCCTCAAATTGAATTGGTTTACGAATATCCACGAATATTCATATGCAATAAAATCTATTAAAAATAAATTAACTTCCATAACTGTAAAAATTGCTCAAAAAATTATTCAAGCTAGAAAATGATGTATTCATGACCCATACTCGAAAGATCGCACGAAATCGAAATTTATCAAAAAATAAAAAAACTCATGTAATTTTAGAAAATTTCTCCAAAATTTATTTCAACCAGGAAAATGATGTACTCAATTCTTGATGTTAAAATTCCAGAAATTGAAGTGGTTTACGAAGAGATATTCTAGAAAATTCGCACAAAATCAAAATTTTATTAAAAAATTAAAAAAAAAAGTACATAACTGTGAAATTTGCTCAAAAACTTCTTCCAACCAAGAAAATGATGTAATTCATGACACACACTCGAATATTCGCACGAAATCAAAATTTTACAAAAAAATCTTACGTAATTTGAACGAATTTCTAAAAAAACTTCTTCAAAACAAGAAAATGATTTAATCAATACTTCATGTTAAAATTCCTCAAATTGAATTGGTTTACGAATATCCACGAATATTCATATGCAATAAAAATCTATTAAAAATAAATTAACTTCCATAACTGTAAAAATTGCTCAAAAAATTATTTCAAGCTAGAAAATGATTTATTCATGACACATACTCGAAAGATCACACGAAATCGAAATTTATCGAAAAATAAAAAAACTCATGTAATTTGAGAAAATTTCTCCAAAATTTATTTCAACCAAGAAAATGATGTACTCAATGCTTGATGTTAAAATTCCAGAAATTGAAGTGGTTTACGAAGACATATTCAAGAAAATTCGCACGAAATCAAAATTTTTATCAAAAATTAAGAAAACGTAATAACTGTGAAATTTGCTCAAAAACTTCTTCCAACCAAGAAAATGATGAATTCATGACACACACTCGAATATTCGCACGAAATCGAAATTTTATCAAAAAATCTTACGTAATTTGTGCAAATTTCTAAAAAAAATTCTTCAAAACAATAAAATGATTTAATCTATACTTGATGTTAAAATTCCAAAAATTGAATTGGTTTACGAAGACATATATTCGAATATTCGCACGAAATCAAAGTTTATCAAAAAGTAAAAAAACGTACATAACTGTTAAAATTACTCGAAAACTTCTTCCAACCAAGAAAATGATGTATTCATTACACATACTAGAAAATTCGCACGAAATTGAAATTTATCAAAAAATCAAAAAACTCGTGTATAATTAATTTGGAAAATTTCTCAAAAATTTCTTCCAACCACGAGTATGATGTACTCAATAATAGATGCTAAATTACAGAAATTGTAAATGGTTTATGAAGACATATACTCGAATATTCACATGAAATAAAAATTTATTAAAAATAAATAAACTTCCATAACTGTAAAAATTGCTCAAAAACTTCTTCCAACCAAGAAAATGATATATTCATGACACATATTCGAAAGACCGCACGAAATCAAAATTTATCAAAAAATCAAAGAACACATGTAATTTGTGAAAATTTCTCCAAAATTTCTTCCAACCAAGGAAATGATGTAGTCAATACTTGATGTTAAAATTCCAGAAATTCTAGTGGTTTACGAAGACATGTGCTAGAATATTCACACGAAATCAAAATTTATCAAAAATTACAGAACGTCCATAACTGTGAAATTAGCACAAAATCTTTTTCCGACAATGAAAAGGATGTATTCATGACACACACTCGAATATTCGAGCGAAATCAAAATTTAAAAAAAAAAATCAAAAATCTTACGTAACTTGTGCAAATTTCTCAAAAAACTTCTCCCAACCAAGAAAATGATGTACTCAATACTTGATGTTAAAATTCCTGAAATTGAATTGGTTTACGAATATACACAAATAATCACATGAAATAAAAATTTATTAAAAATAAATAAACTTCCGTAACTGTAAAAATTGCACAAAAACTTCTTTCAAGCTAGAAAATGATGTATTCATGACACATACTCGAAAGATCGCACGAAATCGAAACTTATCAAAAAAATAAAAAAAACTCATGTAATTTGTGAAAATTTCTTTCCATCAAGAAAATGATGTACTCAATGCTTGATGTTAAAATTCCAGAAATTGAAGTGGTTTACGAAGAGATATTCTAGAAAATTCGCACGAAATCAAAAGTTTATTAAAAAATTAAAAAAAAGTACATAACTGTGAAATTTGCTCAAAAACATCTTCCAACCAAGAAAATGATGTATTCATGACACACACTCGAATATTCGCACGAAATCAAAATTTTAAAAAAAATCTTACGTTACTTGTGCGAATTTCTAAAAAACTTCTTCAAAACAAGAAAACGATTTAATCAATACTTCATGTTAAAATTCCTCAAATTGAATTGGTTTACGAATATCCACGAATATTCATATGCAATAAAAATCTATTAAAAATAAATTAACTTTCATAACTGTAAAAATTGCTCAAAAAATTATTTCAAGCTAGAAAATGATGTATTCATGACACATACTCGAAAGATCAAACGAAATCGAAATTTATCAAAAAAATAAAAAAACTCATGTAATTTGTGAAAATTTCTTTCCAACAAGAAAATGATGTACTCAATGCTTGATGTTAAAAAATCCAGAAATTGAAGTGGTTTACGAAGAGATATTCTAGAAAATTCGCATGAAATAAAAATTTTATTAAAAAATTAAAAAAAAGTTTCATAACTGTGAAATTTGCTCAAAACTTCTTACAACCAAGAAAATGATGTATTCATGACACACACTCGAATATTCGCACGACATTGAAATTTTACAAAAAATCTTACGTATTTTGAGCGAATTTCTAAAAAAACTTCTTCAAAACAAGAAAATGATTCAATCAATACTTCAAGTTAAAATTCCTCAAAATTGAATTGGTTACGAATATCCACGAATATTCATATCAAATAAAAATCTATTAAAAATATATTAACTTCCATAACTGTAAAATTGCACAAAAATTATTTCACAGATAGAAAATGACGTATTCATGACACATACTCAAAAGATCGCACGAAATCGAAATTTATCGAAAAATAAAAAAAACTCATGTAATTTGAGAAAATTTCTCCAAATTTTATTTCAACCAAGAAAATGATATACTCAAATGCTTGATGTTAAAATTCCAGAAATTGAAGTGGTTTCCGAAGACAATATTCAACGAAAATTCGCAGGAAATCAAAATTTTTATCAAAAATTAAAAAAACGTATAACTGTGAAATTTGCTCAAAAATTCTTCCACAAGAAAATGATGAATTCATGACACACACTCGAATATTCGCACGAAATCAAAATTTTATCAAAAAATCTTACGTAATTTGTGCAAATTTCTAAAAAAATTTCTTCAAACAAGAAAATGATTTACTCAATACTTGATGTTAAAATTCCAAATTGAATTGGTTTACGAAGACATATTCGAATATTCACGAAATCAAAATTTATCAAAAATAAAAACGTACATAACTGTGAAAATTACTCAAAAACTTCTTCCAACCAAGAAAATGATGTATTCATGACACATACTCGAAAATTCGCACGAAATGAAATTTATCAAAAAATCAAAAAACTCTGTACGTAACTTGTGCAAAATTTCTCAAAAATTTCTTCCAACCAAGAAAATGATGTACTCAATACTTGATGTTAAAATTCCAGAAATTGAAGTGGTTTACGAAGACATATACACGAATATTCACATGAAATAAAAATTTATTAAAAAATTAAGAACTTCCATAACTGTAAAAATTGCTCAAAAACTTCTTTCCAACCAAGAAATGATATATTCATGACACATATTCGAAAGATCGCACGAAATCAAATTTATCAAAAAATAAAGAAACACATGTAATTTGTGAAAATTTCTCCAAAATTTCTTTCAAACAAGAAAATGATGTACTCAATGCTTGATGTTAAAATTCCAGAAATTGAAGTGGTTTACGAAGACATTCTAGAAAATTCGCACGAAATCAAAAATTTATCAAAATTACAAAACGTCCATAACTGTGAAATTAGCTCAAATCCTTTTTTCCGACAATAAAATGATGTATTCATGACACACCACTCGAATATTCGCGCGAATCAAAATTTTATAAAAAAAAAAAATCTCTACGTAACTTGTGCAAATTTCTCAAAAACTTCTCCCAACCAAGAAATGATGTACTCAATACTTGATGTTAAATTCCTGAAATTGAATTGGTTTACGATATACACGAATATTCACATGCAATAAAAATTTATTAAAAAAAATAAACTTCCATAACTGTAAAAATTGCTAAAACTTCTTTCAAGCTAGAAAATGATGTATTCATGACACATACTCGAAAGATCGCACGAAATTGAAATTTATCAAAAAATAAAAAAACTCATGTATTTGTGAAATTTCTCCAAAATTTCTTTCAAACAAGAAATGATGTACTCAATGCTTGATGTTAAAATTCCAGAAATTGAAGTGGTTTACGAAGACATATTCTAGAAAATTCGCACGAAATCAAAAATTTATCAAAAATTAAAAAACGTAATAACTGTGAATTTGCTCAAAACTTCTTCCAACAAAGAAAATGATGTATTCAAGACACACACTCGAATATTCGCACGAAATCGAAATTTAATCAAAAAAATCTTACGTAATTTGTGCAAATTTCTAAAAAAATTCTTCAAACAAGAAAATGATTTAATCTATACTTGATGTTATGTTTAAATTCCAAAATTGAATTGGTTTACGAAGACATATATTCGAATATTCGCACGAAATCAAAGTTTATCAAAAAGTAAAAAAACGTACATAACTGTGAAAATTACTCAAAACTTCTTCCAACCAAGAAAATGATGTATTCATGACACATACTAAGAAAATTCGCAACGAAATTGAAATTTATCAAAAAAATCAAAAACTCGTGTATAATATTTTGGAAATTTCTCAAAATTTCTTCAACCACGATTATGATGTACTCAATACTAGATGTTAAAATTACAGAAATTGTAATGGTTTATGAAGCATATACTCGAATATTTCACATGAAATAAAATTTTATTAAATAATAACTTCCATAACTGTAAAAATTGCTCAAAAACTTCTTCCAACCAAGAAATGATATATTCATGACACATATTCGAAAGATCGCACGAAATCAAAATTATCAAAAAATCAAGAACACATGTAATTGTGAAAATTTCTCCCAAATTCTTCAACCAAGGAAATGAGGTACTCAATACTTGATTTAAAATTCCAGAATTCTAGTGGTTTAACGAAGACATTACTAGAATATTCACACGAAATCAAAATTTATCAAAAATTACAGAACATCCATAACTGTGAAATTAGCTCAAAATCTTTTTCCGACAATGAAAATGATTATTCATGACACACACTCGAATATTCGCGCGAAGATCAAATTTTTATAAAAAAAAAATCAAAATCTTACGTAATTGTGCAAATTTCTCAAAAAACTTCTTCCCAACCAAGAAATGATGTACTCAATACTTGATGTTAAAATTCCTGAAATTGAATTGGTTTACGAATATCCGAATATCACATGCAATAAAAATTTATTAAAAATAAATAAACTTCCATAACTGTAAAAATTGCTCAAAACTTCTTTCAAGCTAGAAAATGATGTATTCATGACACATACTCGAAAGATCGCACGAAATCGAAATTTATCAAAAAATAAAAAAACTCATGTAATTTGTGGAAAATTTCTCCAATTTCTTTCAAACAAGAAATGATGAACTCAATGCTTGATGTTTAAATTCCAGAATTGAAGTGGTTTACGAAGAGATATTCTAGAAAATTCGCAACGAAATCAAATTTTTATTAAAAATTAAAAAAGTACATAACTGTGAATTTTCTCAAAAACTTCTTCCACCAAATTCTTCCAACCAAGAAAATGATGTATTCATTACACACTCACTCGAATATTCGCACGAAATCGAAATTTTACAAAAAAATCTTACGTAATTTGAGCGAATTTCTAAAAAAAACTTCTTCAAGACAAGAAATGATTTAATTTATCAACACTTCCTGTTAAATTCCTCAATTGAATTGGTTTACGATATCCACGAATATTCATATGCAATAAAAATCTATTAAAATAAATTAATTCCATTACTGTAAATTGCTCAAAAAATCTTTCAAGCTAAAAATGATGTATTCATGACCATACTCGAAAATCGCACGAAATCGAAATTTACCGAAATAAAAAAAACTCATGTAATTGAGAAAATTTCTCTCCAAATTTATTTCAACCAAGAAAATGATGTACTCATGCTTGATGTTTAAATTCTAGAATTGAAGTGGTTTACGAGACATATTCACAGAAAATTCCACGAAATCAAAAGTTTATCAAAAATTAAAAAACGTAATAACTGTGAAATTTGCTCAAAACTTCTTCCAACCAAGAAAATGATGTATTCATGAC